>QLOY01004241.1:0-26163 GCA_003313965.1 Megacollybia marginata
AGCTCACAATTTGCCAATCTTCTTCAAACTGCATAACATGTGGACAATTTTTTGACCCACTGTACCATACTCAGACAGGGTGACAGCTCAAAACATTTATCTGAATAGTCTAAAATGATGTACATATCATCTAACAATAACCAAGTAGCATTTACTGCACTCTGATTCCAAAAGAGTCTGCCTTGGGCAATTGAGGTAAGGAGTGACATGATGAATAAGCATCCAAATTTGGTATGTCACACACTTAAAATGGTAACATTCCCACAGTGTTTCACTTTTCTGGGGGTCAAAAAGTCAAAAGTGGTCTAGGCAAGCTGGGAAGCACACCACAAACAGATGTACACTATATAAGCCTATTTTAGTGGTTTCCGAGGTCATTCATGTTATAGGCAAGATGTAGTTTAGAAATGTTTTATTTTTATCCTTCCCTGCCAAATCAGGTGCTGACATGTGATGACATGCACTGTAGCTGGCTAGACAGTGGTGAGACGAGCTGGCGGTCTAACTATAAAGACATGATAATCATGTGACTTCAGCTCGACTCTCCTCTACCTTATCTATGGCTTAAGTCTTTATCTTTAGCTTACACTAAGGACTCATACCTACTTAGCTTACAATATAGGATGGTAGTACAAAGATGAGATGGAAAGAGGGACATGCAACGGCTTCGGATCAACTCATAGGAAACGGCTGAAATGGCATTCGGCAGAAATGACATCACAACCAGAGATGACGACAATGATCAGAAGAGAAGGCGAGAGAAGCAAAGAAGCATACCATATATAGGCGATTCAGGAACAGGTCTTAGTGGCGTCAAGGTATAAGACCGAGCCTTACTAAAGTAAGGACTCAGAATAACTGGGTTGGATGTAGTCTTGTGGGTATGAGCACCTGTTGCCGCTTGACGGGTCTGATGAGTATGACATAGTTCAATTATTGTAGTGAAGTCGAGTTGCTGAAACGATACATGGCCTGATCCCAAGGGTTTGCTTGCATTATTGTCGACATTGACTGCAGGGAGTCCATTCAAGTTGCCAGGCCGTCTTGACAAAGCACCACTATTAACAAGGTCAAGGAAAGACCCAAGGTCTTCTCGTTCCTGCTCAAAGCCTTCCATCTCATCGACAGTAGCAAGAATGCTATTCCTATTCAAACCATGAGTTATGAGAAATTAAGTTAGAAACACATACAGGTTCGTCATCTCCTCCAAAGTCAGACACATTGCAGCATATGACATACGGACAATGCCCTGCTCCTGATTGAAAGTATGGTCCTTGTCATCCAGCTCTAATACTGCTTGCATTGCTTGTATATCTGACGAAGGACCCTCATCCAACTCTGCCTCCATCAGATCTTCGATAGGTTCGTCGGGAGGTAAAAGCCAACTGTCAATGCTGGGAAGCATTGCGAAGTGATACAAACAATGAAGTTGAGCTGGTTGTATACCAAGAAGTGATATCAGACTGTCCACCTCTTGTGCAGCAGCCTCGGCAATGCCTGGAATTTCCAAATCATCAGGAAAGGTAGCTAGGGCAAGCAAATCAAGATTTTTTGTGTCGAAGTAGGTATGGTTGTAGCCACTAGCAGCAGCTTTAGGATTGGATAGTTTAGAGTTTAGCACTGTGTGTCGGAGTTGAATGAGAATTTTGGGAATCATATACACGAAGTCAAGCATATTGAAGTTTTTGATGATCTTTCGAGCTACTCCAAAAATATGCTCGCCTCCCTCTGTTGAGTGTAACCAAGGAAGGAGATATGCATTGGGGCCAACATGGTCCCGATAGAGGTACATGAGACTGATGTACCCATCTATAAGATGTCGACTGCTTCATGGGAGAGAAAGTAATGAGATTTTGGATACCCACTGTGAAGTAAAAACAATTCCCAGCAATTTAGGAAGTAACAACCATCTTTAATCGCTCGGCATGAGTGATAGCGCGGTTCTGATATGCATCGATGAGTTCACCAATAACAAAAAGATAGACAATTTCCCCTATATGGTCAGGATGATTGTCAGCAATGAACTGGAGTACATCTGCTGAGAAAAGACAGCTAGCTGCATTGTCATTCTGCCGATCAATCTTCTCAACATCACAGCGAAATAATGGACTACCATCTTCAAGGGCGATTCTGTGAACTGCTTCATACGTTGCAATGTAATTGCCAAGAACAAGGCAGCGTGCACCTGAAAACAGGTTATTGCGAGCTGTCTTCAACCCGTGCTTCGAGTCCTGCAGAATAACCAATGTCTGACCACGTATCACAATAATAGTGACTTTTGTGTCAGGAGCGCCGGGGCGAGGGTTTTCAATGACATATTCTTCCGTCCTCTCTGCCTTTGCGATCAGAAGTCTAGCGACTGCACGTTCAACTTCCGTCCCATCACAGCAATAGGACACAACCTGAACTTTACGATCAATGAGGCCGTAAAGAATCTTTTCCAGATAGCTAAACAGAACCAGAGCATCAAGGTCATCTGGTATCAGTAGTGCAGCAACAATAATTGGAGGTATATTGGGGGCCAGAATAGTTAGAAACCAGAGTCGTAACTGGTAGAGTCGAGTTTGAGTTGAGTGGATGGAATTGTACCATTTGAATCACTCACCTTCACCGCTTTGTGAGCTTTGGCCTGTTCAAGAGCTTCCTTCATATTATCAGGGTCGGTTACACGCAGTGGACCTTCTGTTGAACTGACCAAAAAGTGACATTTTTCCTTGGCATCCCAATACAACCGAAGCTCACTCGAAAGTTTTGTGTCATCAGTGATCACAGCCTAAGGCAACAGGTCCCGAATAATTGAGAGTGGCTTGAGTTTGCTTGATCAAGTAAGAAGTTCAGTCGCAAATTTCCATAGGAAAACGAGGGGCCCGGGACTCCTTAAGGCTGTACACATATAAAATCAGTTTAGTGGTGAACTGGACGTACCGAAAGTTGCGCTCATGTCGTGCAGGCAGGTATTTTTGTAAGGACCAGTACGCAGCGGGACTCTGTATTTTCAGTATGTGGCAGACTTCATCCCAGGCTGGCGGGTACTTGAAATTCTGCATTCCAACACCTCGTTCCTCACAGTCAGTCTTTGATACTACTACTGCTTCAAGTAGACTGGCAAATACTGTATCGCCATACTGGCCATCTATAGCCCCTTGTGCATAGTGTACCAAGGGGCTTTTTTTGGCAATGATCGGGCAAGGGGGCACCGGACCGAGAATCCTGTACCGGACGTCAGTAGGTAGGTCCACCATCGAGGGTCTAAAAAATTTAGTTGACACACTTTTTTTTTGGCATTATATGGTTTTATCGAGCTTCAAAGCTCTTGAAACAACATCAAAGGCTTGCAAATAACTGTTCCTCACAGTGATACAGCTTCCAATCACTTATTGACTCAATTCTACCCTGGGTCACATGATGGTATGATGTGTCAGGACGTCAGCTACAGATGTGAGTTGACACATGCAGACAAGGTAATGTTAAGTAAAAAACCTACATTACTCTGGTTCATATATGTATTTGATATGTATAAACCACTTCCTACCCCAGGAATCCAGATATGGGAACTCTTGCCTTAAAAGGCAATACACGTGACCTTGCGGTAGGTAGGTCCAGCCAGAAGGTTGTTAAAAATTTAGTCGACGTGCGGTACTCAATTTTATTTCCGGTGCCCCCTTGTGATCAGGCTGTCTGAAACAGGAAGAGCATTGGAATTCTCTTCTGTTGGAGAATTGATGCTAAGGGAGTTCTAGGCTGACTGCGGTTCGGTTCGGTGCAGGTTCGGGCCTTTTTGGGTGAACCCTGAACTGCACCTTGAGGTTCGGTGCGGCCTCACAGCGAACCTGAACCTGAACCTACAGGTTCAGGTTCAAGGGGTTCAGGTTCAGGTTTGAACCTGGGTGCACCGGGTTTGCAGCTGAGATGTAGAAAAGAGTGCCATACCTTCAATTTGAGATGACTCACTGTAGAGTCTACTCAAAAGTAGATGCTTTCAGCATCATCGAAACAAAAATCCGGCCTAATTTGGCCAAATTTCCCGTTATATCCAAGTGACATGTCATGTGTGTCACTGTCAAGATGCGAGTCAGTCAAGTTGAACTTCAATAAAGGTCAAAAAAGAAGTAACAAAGATCCTGGGAGAAGTTATAATCATTGGAAGAGAAACAGAAGTTAGCCAAGAGTGTTTGGTGGGCTCTGCAACCTTAGCAGTCACGGCACTGTACATATGTTGGTGCACCCGGTGCACCTTGGGTTCGAACCTAAGGTTCAGGTTTGCCCATGTTGCAAACCCGAACCTCTTTGTGAGGTTCGGGTTCAGGTTCAGCACAGCCAATGAACCCGAACCTTGGGTTCAGGTCCAGTTCAAACCCAGGTTCGGAGGTTCGAGAACCGGACCGCGGCCAGTCTAGGGAGTTCATTAGGCACTTATGCCATGTATATAACTTACATCACGTTACCGTCACACCTCAGTCTTTTGCGAACAAGACTGAGGTGAGTAGAGTCGTTACCTTTTACTATATTACTAACTAAGTATCTACAGTGACAAATAGGGAAGCAAAAATTATAGGGAAGCGAAAAATGTGCACTATATGTACAAGAGAGTGGCTTTTTGGTATTTTTGTGGCCACCACATGAAAGCCAAGGTTGAAAAACATATGTGTCCACATTTATATTTTGAGATATGTCTTCTTTTTTGCTGTACAATTTTTTGGTAGTAAATTTTGGTGTCCAGTCATGTGATTAACTTTGTTGATCAATACACTGTGAAAAACAATGTTGACAGGATTCAAAAGGGTGGGTTTGGGGGTTTTTTTGGCATCAGGATTCTGATGGTGACAAGAACAAGCACTCAAATCCTTGCTGTCATTGAGTTATGGCAGACTTTTTCGCTTCCCTATAAAAATAGATTTTCAACTCTGTTGGAAGTTTGATGCATAAAATATTTTCTGGGATGCAAATGGCTTCATTAAAAATTTGAACTACACAATTTGATAGCATAGAATTCAATGGTAACATCAGATTATGTCCAAATGTCCATTATTTTGCCTTAAATTGCCGAATTTTGCTTAGCATTTCACTTCCCTATTTGTCACTGTATTGGTTATCTACTTTACAGCTTACACTGCACGTAGCTGCTCAACAGGTTATTGGGTCCTGCCAGACCAAGTAGAAAAATCAACTCACATTGTCTAAAACAATTACTGACTCAACCATGTCCTCCAACACTCCACCAAATATCCAAATTTTCCCAACCAAATCACAATTTAATGGGCAAGCCACTTGGAAAAAGTTTAAGGATCTCGTTGTCATTACGGCGGGTGCAAAAGGACTTACTGCATACCTCGATGGCACCCTCATACGCCCTACAGCTGCCACCATGCAAGAAAAGACTGTCGTCACCAAGACAGCAGACGGTACAGAAACGATGACAACCACATCAAGCATACAACCAACTGCATGGAGCAGTCATATCCCATCTCCAGAAGAATGGGAGCTACGAGAACGACATATGGCCGGGATCATCTACCACAATATCGTAAATCCAAGCAACTTCTCACTAAATTCCAAAGATGGCGTTGCCAAAATGTGGCATTCACTGTGTGCACAGTTTGACGTCACGACGTTGGTTGAAAGGATGATGGTGGAAGACAAACTCCGAGGGAATCGATGAGGATATTGAAGAACATGTAAAGGAACTGCAACGACTCAAAGTTGCAGCTGGAAACTTCGGGTCTACAATCACTGATATAGAGTTCAAAGTGATATTCCTAGTGTCTCTAGGAAGAGAACTTAACGCGGTCATTACCATCGCATCAAGGCACAACTCGTTTCAGATAAAAAACATGGACTTAGAACTTAAAACCAACGTGCTTGCCAACAGGTACAACGTGTATTTGCCAACAAAACCAATTATTAACCAACGGGGCACAACTCGTTTCAGGAAGCCTACAATGAAGTCAGAATATTGTGGCTCAGGGACAGGAAGCAGCGCCAAGAAGAGGAGAAACAAGCTCTACAAGTGAAGGCACTAAATTGCAGGCATCGAAGAAGGGGAGGGAAAGCGGGAAGGAATGTTGGAACCCTTCCCATGGAACAGATAAACTCCCTCACAAAGGCCACACAATCGATGAATGCTATGCCGAAGGGGGAGGTAAAGCGAGCCAAGCCCCATGGAACAAGAACAAAAACAGATCCATACTTGGCAACTCTCGAACGACTACACAGAATGTGACTACCAAGAGTGCAAACACTGCAAAGTCGGCCCAAGTATCCTCACCTAGGGAAGTCTACACACCCTCGGCCCACTCTGACAAAAGCTCCGATGACAACAGATACGGTGGTACACACGCAAACACCATATCACCATGCCTTGACCCTCCCAACAGAAATGTATCATCTGATTCCATTCTGAAGGAAAAAGTGAACGTTGGAGAGGTTATGGTATCTACAACCAATTCGTCCAATATGCCCAAGGACAATATATATGAATCCACTTGTGCAAAGAAAACATACCTTGACTCAGGGGCCACACATCACTGTTGGGCAAAACGTTCGAACTTCATAGAATATACTCCAACGGTCAACCGAACAGGACGAGTGGCAAAAGAAGGTGCTCATTTCCGAATACAAGGTACTGGCAGTGTTCAGTTCAACACGACAGTAAAGGGAATAGATCGCACTGTCGTTCTAAAAGGCATCTTATATACCCCAGAACTCTCTCACTCCCTAATATCACTATCCTCGCTGGCAGAATTGGGTTGTTCAGACAGGTGGGACCGGGATAAAATGACCGTGATGCAAAACAGAAAGGAAGTTATGGAGGCAACGAGCGAAGGCAGAATGTACAAGATGGAAACATGGGACACCATCGAAGCATCGTTGTCCCGCTTGCATACATGACCAGCCACGATCAAAGTCTGGCATAGAAGGTTGGGACACATGGCCATTGGGCAGATACCTCGCATGTCTACTCTGGGTCTTGTTGATGGCCTGGATGTTACTGATAGGAAAAGTGAAGGGAAGTGCGTGGACTGCATCATGGGAAAACATACCAGACGACCATTCGACGAGGTGGTAATGCACGAGACAGAGACCCTAGAGCGGGTCCATTTGGACCTCTGGGGGCCCAGCAGAACCACGAGTGCAGGAGGAAAACGTTATATGATGATATTCAGTGATGGAAGAACATCTTACCGGGTACCATATCTCCTGTCCAATCGAGAAGCAGAGATAACACTTGAATCATTGAAAAGCTACCATGTGATGGCTGAGAGACAAACTGGGAAGAAGTTGAAGAGAATTCAGGTGGACAAAGAGTTTGTAAACGGAGCCTGGGAAGCTTACTGCAAAAAGCATGGGATCATAATCGAACATGGCCCACCTTATTTGTCTGCTCAAAATGGGATGGCCAAGAAGTCCAATTGGACAGATATCGAGGGAACGAGGACTATCCTGCAGGATGGTGCATTCCCTCCCTCAATGTGGGGGGAGGCTGCAAACTCCCAAATATACATACGAAACTTCATTCCATCATCACGTCACCCTGACGAGGTGCCAGCTGAGTTGTGGAATGGAAAATGCCAAGATGTCTCGCATCTGCACCCATTAGGATGTGACGCATGGGCAAAGACTCCAAAAGAGAAAGGGGAAAGCAAACTATCCCCAAGATCTATTCAAGGTAAATTGATTGGATATATGGGACGAAGGGGATACAGAATATACATACCAGCAACACACAAAATCATAGAATCCAGAGATGTCATATTTGAGGAGGGGCCAGGTCACTGGAGCTTACCAAAGGTGGACGAACAGAGCGGAGAACAGGTTCCTCCAATATTCAGGGAGTCAAGAAATGAAACTTGGGACAATCAAGTAAACGACGTACCAGATGATGGTAGTGACCCTGGTGACCAAACTCCAGACAGAGATCCTAACCAAATCGGACAGGATGTCCCTGCGAATGAGCCGGAGGTGCAGGAGCCGGGTATTGAATTCCCTGACGAGGAACAAGAGAATGTCATTTGTGAAGAGCAGGCTGCCCCACAGAGATCAAACCGAAACAGGAAAGAGACGATGGCAATCCAGCAAAGCCAAGAATCTGAAAGAGAAGCTCAGACTGCGAAGCTGAGGGGAATGGATTGGGCAACTAACACAAAAAGGCCAAATCAGAGACCATGGATAGGTGCAGTGTTCATGACGGATCCATGGGCATTCCTAGCCTTCAACAACGACATCTACATCCCACAATCTTACTTAGAAGCTATGGAACATCCGGACCTATGGATGGCACCGATGAAAGCTGAGATCGATAATCTCATGAAAAAGGGGACTTACAAGTTGGTTGATAGGCCGTCAGCAAGGACACATGTAATGAGGGGTCGTTGGGTTTTCGCCAACAAGTATGATGGAGCTGGGAATATTGTTAAAAGAAAAGCAAGATACGTCTTCAAAGGTTTCATGCAGATCCTAGGGGTCGACTATGACAAAACCTACACAGGTGTTGTCTGTATGGAATCACTGCGAATGATGTTTGCCATCATTGCACAGCTCAAGTTGACCATGTGGCCGGTGGACTTCACGGGAGCATACCTTAATGCAGACATTGATCACACAGTCTATATGGAACAACTGCAAGGTTTCGCATTGGAAGGTGATGACAGAGTCTGCTTGCTTATCAAGGCCCTATATGGAATGATGCAAGCTGGTCACCTGTGGGGTAAAACTCTAGATAAGACGTATCAACAAGAAGGTTTCACGAAATTGTTAGCCAACCCATGTGTCCGATTTAAACGCGAAGGTGATGAGTATATGATAACCGGGACTTACACAGATGATGTAAAGGGGGCGAGCAGCACAGTAGAGGGGGCATTAAAGGCTAAAGGTGCGCTCAGAAAACATTGGGAGTTAACCAACTCGGATGATCTGAATCTAATGCTTGGTTTTACCGTCACTCAGGACAAAGAACTCGGAGACATTACACTTTGCCAATCAGCATACTTTGAACGTATGCTGAGATCATTCGATCTATTCAACCTCAATCCAGTACCAACTCCCCTCTTGCCTGGGTTACAACTTGAGTGTCTTCCCTACCCCTTATCACCAGATGAGGTCAAGTTCATGGCGGATAAACCATTCCGCCCGTTACTAGGGAGTATCATGGGGGGCCAAGCGTCAACCAGACCAGATCTATCGTTCTCAGTCAGCTTCTTGGCCCGATTCCAAGATAACCCAGGAAAAGCTCACTGGAACACCCTTATCCATGTATGCCGATATGTACATAAGAGGCACACTTGATTATCGAATCGTTTATTGAGGACCTAGGGAAGGTGACAAAGATGACTTTGGAGTAAAGCTCAAGCCATATATATACGCTGATGCTGACTACGCAGGATGTCTTAGTACTAGGTGGTCCACATCAGGTTATATCGGTATCATGGCCTCTGGCCCCACCGTATGGGCATCAAAACGTCAACAGTGTGTTACTACATCCACTACCGGTGCCGAATACGTTTCACTAGGGAAAGTGGCAGAGCAAGCAGTATGGATGTCGTCATGGATGGATCAGGTTGACCTACCACAAGGGAGGCCAATTGTTATCTGTGGTGACAACCTAGCCTCGATCAGCATTGCCGAGTTCCATACCCACCATCAACTATCCAAACATATCCATATTCGACATCATTTCATACGCGAACTCGTTGCGACTGACCAGGTCATCATACAATCCATACCATCCAAACAGAACTTAGCTGATATCCTGACTAAACCACTCTCTCCTGAAGCTCATAACAATCTTGTACAACTACTATCACTCCACCCTTAGTGTCAGGGGGGTGTTGGAGAATTGACGCTAAGGGAGTTCATTAGGCGCTTACGCCACATATATAACTTACATCACATTACCATTACACCTCAGTCTTTGAGTAGAGTTGTTACCTTTTACTATATTACTAACTAAGTATCTATTAGTTATCTACTTTACAGGTAAATCCTAATATAGTCTTTTGCGAACAAGACTGAGTTATCTACTTTACAGCTTACACTGCACGTAGCTGCTCAACAGAACTGCGAAGACAAGCAAATTCAATTCCTGCTGCTCCTGCTAATACATCAACTGGACGTGGACGTGGGTGTGGATGTGGACATGGAGCTCCTGTCAATTTATTTGCAGGACTTTCTATCAATGAATTACAAAGACAAGCAAATCAAATTCCTGCTATACCACAGCCATTGACACACAGCATGCTCCACCACCTCAGCTCCATGTACCATTACCACCACCACCACCACCACCACCACCCTTGCCCCCTGTGCCACCACCTCTGCCTCCTGATGGTGGATTTGAGGAAAATAGTCCAAGAGATGATTTTCTGGATCCTTTTGCAGAACCACCAGTAAGAGGGCACAGATCTACTTTTCCTGCTTGCAGGCCTGTTGATGAAGCAGATCCATTGTTCCACTGCCTATAGCTGAGTCGGATGAATGTAGAATGCCCAAATTGTCATGCATTACACTGGATGTGTGAGAAGTTGTCTAAGTCATCTGAAGCAAACCCCAAGTTTGGTACTTGCTGCTTGAGTGGGAAAGTCTCACTCCCATATTTGCAACCACTACCTCATGATCTTCATGCTCTCTACTTTGGAGAGGATGTTAGCTCTAATCATTTTTTGCAAAAAATCCGGTTTTATAATAATAATGCATTTAGTATGGGCGTCAAGATTGATAACACAGTAAACCAGGGTACTGGACCACATGTGTTTAAAATCCAGGGGATAACCATGATCAGCTTCTTCCTAATGAGAATGGTGACAAAAAATATGCCCAGATCTACTTTATGGACAACTCTCTGGATCAGATCAGGCTAATGATCTCCAAATTGATGTACTCACCAAAATCCAAGGTGTTCTTTACCAGAACAATGTTTATGTTCAGAGATATAGACATGCATTTGAGCGTATACGTCTAGAGGAGCAGAGACTACAAAGAGAAAACCCTGCAAACACCAGTATAAATGTTGTGGTGCGGCTTCAAGTATCTACTAATCGTGATCAAAGGTGATATAATTTGCCAACATCAAATGAGATAGCTGTTGTTGTGGGAGATGGCACCAATCCAGGAGCTCATCGGGATATCTTATTAGAGTTGCATCATGATGGCAGCAAACAGCGCATTTGTGATATTCATCCAGCATATAATTCTTTGGTCTATGTTCTGTTGTTTCCAAGAAGAGAGCATAGTTGGCATCCTAACATTCCATTAAACATTGAGGGAGCAAATGTCAATCAGCAAAGACAAGATGATAGACAAACAGAGGGTCGTGGCAAACAGACTACTGTGAGTCAATTGGTGTACTATGCCTTTCGTCTTCATCCACGACCACAAACTATTGAGTCAATGCATCTATTTGCTGCAAGGTTACTTCTACAACAATATATATGTGATGCTTGGGCAACAACAGACCAGTCAAGGCTACGATGGCTGAGACACAATCAAAACAGACTACAGGTTGAGATTGCTAAGGGATTAGTTGATGCTGTTGGTGGAAATGCTGACACTCAGCTGCAGGATATTGGACAAAGATTCATTCTTCCCTCATCATATATTGGAGGTGCACGTCACATGTATCAGTTTTTATTAGATTCTTTGGCTTTGGCAAGAGTCTTTGGAAGTCCAGACTACTTCCTTACTGTTACAGCAAATCCACGATGGCAGGAGATTTTAGATGAGCTACTTCCTGGACAGAGTTCCCAGGATCGACCTGACCTCATTGGACATGTTTTTCATGAAAAAGTCAAAATTCTGTTAAAAGAAATTAGACTGGCTGCGGTCTGGTTCTCGAACCTCCGAACCTGGGCTGAACCTAAGGTTTGGGTTCAGTGGCTGTGCTGAACCTGAACCTGAACCTCTTTGTGAGGTTTGGGTTCACCCATGTTGCGAACCCAAACCTTAGGTCACCCCCAAGGTGCACTGGGTGCACCAACATATGTACAGTGCTGTGACTGCTGAGGTTGTGGAGCCCACCAAACACTCTTGGCTAACTTCTGTTTCTCTTCCAATGATTATGACTTCTCCCAGGATCTTTCAATTCTTTGTTACTTCTTTTTTGAGGTATGCATCCCTTTATTGTTGACTGACTCGCGTCTTGACAGTGACACACGTGACATGTCACTTGGATATAACGGGAAATTAGGCCAGATTTTCGTCTCAATGATGCTGAAAGCATCTACTTTTGAGTAGACTCTACAGTGAGTCATCTCAAATTGAAGGTATGGCACTCTTTTTTACATATCAGCTGCAACCCGGTGCACCCAGGTTCAAACCCGAACCTGAACCTACAGGTTCAGGTTCAGGTTTGCTGTGAGGCTGCACCGAACCTCGAGGTGCGGTTCGGGGTTCGCCCAAAAAAGGCCTGAACCCGCACTGAACTGAACTGCGATCAGCCTAACCAGTCTGGCTTTCCATACAAACAGTCACCTGATCGATACACGTCTTAATGAAAACTCTTGCCAGCGCCAAAACTTCATTGCGCAATTATCTCCCCACTGATGACTTGCTGTCAACACTGAAAAATCTCTGTTCTGAACAACCGAATCTTGGAGCAAAAAAGATCTGAAAGAACATACTAGGGACTGGACTACTTCGTTGAAGGTGTTTAATTCCATTCTCCGTGGTTTCAGCTGAGATTTCTCATCTTTAGCAAAATAAGCGCTTTTACTACGAACATGGTATGGTCCTGAGAACCCCTGAGGGAAAAGGTCAAATGGCACGACACCCAAACTGCCTCGGCTCTGGACAATGTTCGTCTACGTAAAGCCAGTCGCTCAGGTACACCAAGTCTGCTCTTGATACACTTCTCCTCAGAGAGGAGGAACACTGGTTCCCCATCCTCTGGACCTGTATGACTATGACTATGACAAGGTCATCTGGATACAAGCCTTAATCCGTCAGAATCAAATTGCTCAGCTGGCGCTTGTTAGATAAGTTTGTCTAGACTCTAGGCCATTAATCGAACTTTGGTGACAGCGGATTATAACCAAGGCACTCCTCTCGGGAACATTCATGGCATGGCAATGCTTTTCCAACAACTCAGGAAAACTCTTGACAGGACAGTATGTAAGAGTGATCAGCGCTTGGCTAGGCAGCTTGAAGTAGAGTATGATACTATACTCTACATGCAGCGTCAAACTTAAATTTTCTAGGTGCGGCATTCGTTCCAGGGACATATTAGACGCTGTCCGTGACTTCATGGAAGCCAACAGAATCGATGGATAGTCAGACTCGCAGCAGCCCATCAGCCAGTAAATCCTAATCAGACTACTGGCACACTGCAACTGCAGTACTGCAGTCTTGGATGCGAGCCCAGACTCCAGCGTGGGGCAATCACATGATTCATACATGTCTGAACCCAAATTATGACCTTGCCACTCGAGACTTCATTACAATGATCAACCCCACTGATGAAGTCCTATTATTTGCCCTTCAAGATCTCTATTTGGAGCAACCAACTCTTGGGACAGCAAAAATCCAGGCATACCTCAAACAACATAATAAAGATTGGGCTGTTTCGCTGAGGGTAAGTGCCACTATGTTCGACCCTATTGCCAGTAAACTCAATTGAGACTTTCTACACTTAGCGAATCGCACATTTACGCCACGAACATGGCATGGTACCAGGCAAAGGATTGAGTGACACAGCATTACCAACACCTCCGATTCAAAGACCGTCCGGACTCTTTGTGGAAAATCATGGCCTGCATAACTTTAGCCAATCTCTTTCTGAGGCTTATTGTGCTCACTACAATGCGCTCCAGATACATTTCTCTAAAGGTCACAAAGCGGCAGAGTGCTGGTATCCTATCCTTCCCGAAGGCATAGAAGTGTACGACTATGATAAGGTCGTCTGGATACAACCCTCAATCCCTGGTAAGTTAGAGTCGCTGAGTTGGCTCTTGTTAGGTGAGTCTGTCAACAATGTCTGCCTGTGTCAATAATTGAATACCGGCGATGATAAGACCGCTAGGCGGCTAGGGCTGAAAGTCTTTCAAAATACAACTTAAGACAAATTCCAGGCATCCCCTAAACAAGAGAAAGACTCTCTAGGGGATAAACCTGTAGGTTAGAGGGTACCCCATGTCATAAGAGGCATGTGGCGTCAGATAACGAGCACACTACTCGAACGGACAGTCAAACTAGAGTTAAGACGAGCTGGCTTGGGCTTAAAGCTCGGTCAGCTGTATCTAACTCACGCACCATTACCTTGACCATTATCTACACTATAACGAAAGTCTTAAGGCCATAGTCAGCCAGTAGGGGTTAGGATATCTCCCTCAGAGATAGATCGGGGAAGTCTTAAAGCGGCAGGTATGACTTAGGAACGGGTCTGGATAGCGATGATGCCGGCAGTATAACGTTATCGTTATGCGGAGGACTAGACAGAGATAAATCCTCGAGGGAGTCAGTCGAAGCGCTTCTCGGCAGTAGAGAAACAAACTAAAGAAGTGTTGGAGACAGTGCAGAGCACACACAACAAGGCTGCCTACTAACTCTATTGAATTAGGGACCCGAGTACGACACCGGCAACCTTCCTCTGTCGCTTAAGGAGGATCGACGTGTCATGCCAAGATGACAACACCAGATTGACACATATCTACGGCACGGCACTCCTATGGCAGTAAAAGGATGAGGAATCAGACAGGCACATACGCGTACAGGTCAGGTGTTTAGAAGGTTCTGGAAGGATTCAGACAGTATAAAGCTGGGAGGAAATAGGCAGTAAGAGGCAGAATACAGACGAAGACAGAACAGCGTGTATTTCGCAGGTATATACTACCTTGCATTTTGAACCACAGATTACATAGCATCTAATCACATGAGAAACTGCTGTGTTTAAGACTAACTAGTACTGCTTTAGGGAACATTTGCATCGTAGAGTGTCCGGGCACTCCCGTCCAGACATCGTCAACTTGAAGTTAAGCGAACTCAGTACCGCCTGTGGGCCAGAACAGTTCCAGTAGTCACCGAAGTAAACTTGCGTGCGAGTCACCGACTTAGTACCTCATCCTCTCCTATATCCTCAAGGCCGCATTCATTGCCGACGGACTTAGTACCACTTAACAGCCAGAACAGTTCCTCCGCACTTGCCGCTGCCTGCCTTAAGGAGTCGTTCCCTAAGCGCATCCAAGACCAGTGTTCCTCACATTGGCAAACTAAGTCCACAGTCTCAAACTCTGGCACCTTGAGCACTTCTAGAGAAGTCTCCATTTGTTCTAAAGAACACCCTCCTTCATTGTTTCGCACAGTGACCCTTGAGATCTCCTAATCAGAGTCTCACCCGCAACGCTTAGGTCTTACCTAACGATTTTAATCGGAACATCACAGTTCACTTAAGTCAACTCGAAGTGTGTCTCTTTTGTAGTTAAACCGGTCTCACGTACTTACAAGGGGATAGAACATCTCTGTTACTTAGAAGAAGTGTCAGGGCGGTACTTAGAGAGTGCTACCTTTTGCATTGGGTTGTTTGGTTGTGGTTTAGTTACCTCGCCTCCTTCGCTTAGGCAGTTCGTTCTTAGTAGCGTAGTCGGCTCGCCTCATTTTCCCGTCACTGCACGGTGAGGTTCCCTTTTAGCGACAGGAGATTATAAACACGAAGCACTCCTTGGGAATATTGCTGCCTTGTCAATGCTTTTTCGATGTCTCAGGAAAACTCTTGACAAAGTTGGCATCCATGTCAGTGATCAACGCTTGGCTAGTCAACTTGAAGCAGAGTAAGTTACTTTCAAAGAAAAGCGTTAGACTCAATACGTTTTAGGTATGGTGTCCATGCTATGGAAATTTTGGAGAATGCTAGCGATTTGATGAAAGCTTTTCTTTCCGTTAATCTGGACAAAGAAAGGCTCGAAACCTTCACTTTTGAAGTCATGTTTGCGATGCATCATGAGGCGTTGGGTCCGGATTACATGATCGAAGCATTTGACTCCGAGTCTTCAAGAGATTGAGCACCAATACACTGAGAACCATCAATCCAAGACATATGTACATGTTAATTTTGTAGAATTTGCGGTTTATGATGTGAATGTTCAAGCTGAGCAACCTCATTGTTTGAACTTTATCCGGGTTGAACTAAAATCATATTCTACAGTGTTTTCTCCTACTGAAGATGAACTTGAGTTCGTAGGTACTCTCAAAAAGCTATCACTGAATAGCTCGGCCTTGGAGTTGGCAGAGCTCACACATACCTCACACTGAAAGGAAATTATAAAGAGTGGATTGTTCTTTGAGTGCATGCCTCATTCTTTGATATCACATATAATTTAGCTCCATAGAGCCTTCTCAAAGGAAAGTGTTGAGCAGCAATGTGCGTACAGGACGGATGTACTGTCTTACCGAGTAGTTAGGTCTTGAGGTTACTTGAGTAGCTTGCTGTTGAGGCAGAAGAGATCTCGTTACTGTAAACTATGAATACAGGCCAAGTTATATACTAGGTCCTTATCTACAGTACCCTACACCCTGGCTAAAGGGTTAGCTGCGGGGAGCTTCTGCAGCGCATGCTATGTGCGCTTCTATCTGCTGTGCAAGCGGTAATTAATATGTACCATATACTACAATACAGATAAGTATTGAATAGATGGACGGAGCTCCTGATGGGATCTCAACACCCGCCCTCGCTCGATGCGGTGCAAGAAGCAGCTTATTCAGCGCTTTGAGCATCGATCCCGAGTTTCGTCTGGTAATGATCGAACTTGACCCAGGTAAGGTTCTTAGTTAAAATATCGGCAACTTGGTCATCCGTTGGGGTGAATAAGGTATCGATAATCCCCGTATCCACGCACTCAAGTATATGGTGGTACTTAATATCAATGTGTTTAGTGTGTTTGTCTGCGACTGGATTGGATGCCTTAAAGAGTGAACCCATATTATCACCGATAAGTGGCATTTTTGATATTTTAAACCCTATCTCGCCAAATAGGGATTGGATCCATTCAATCTGCCTTGCGGCATCTGATAGAGCCATGTACTCTGCCTCAGTCAAAGACAGAGCCACCGTCTTTTGGGTATGACTGCTCCAACACACAGGTGAGCTAGCCAACTTAAAGACGTACCCCATTTGAGATCGTCTGGTATCAGCATCTGTTGCCCAATCACTGTCTGCCCAGCAGCAGAGGCCATTATTAGCCTTTCCATCGAACACTAGACGATAGTCTGGTGTCCACGCAATATAGCCCACCACTGTTAATGCTGCTTTGTAATGCACAACTGATGGATTGCTACTGTACTGAGCTAACTTAATCACAGCGTATGCGATGTTGGGCCGTGTTCCAAGTGAAAGGTATAGTAATGATCTGATCACCTGCTGATACTTCGTTCGAAGTTGAGGGTCGACTTCCGTGGTATTGATGACCGGCTTAAAGCCCAAAGGCAATGGAGTATCAGCACGTTTGCAGTTAAGCATACCAAAGCGTTTCACAACCTTTTCGAGATAAGGTTTCTGATCAACAAAGATCTTCCGTGCCTTTTGGTCACGTGTGATTCGCATGCCAAGGAACTCCTTTGGTTCACCTAGGTCAGTGCATTCCCAGCGGGACATGAACTCTTTCTTTTTCTTTCAAAGGAGCTCTAAGTCGTTACCCAACCAGAGTGCATCATCAATGTAATTTATGGCAATTACGATCTTATTGCCTTGGATAAAAATGAATACGCCGGTGTCTGATAAAGAGCGCTTAAAGTGGAGTTCGTGCATGCTCTGATCGCACTCTTTCCACCAAGCTACGGCTCCTTGTTTCAGACCATATAACACCTTGCGTAGCTGCCAGACCTTGCCTTTCTCCATGTTAAATCCTTCGGGTTGTTCCATGTATATCTCCTCATCTAAGTTGCCATATAAATAGGCTGACTTGACGTTGAGCGCTTCGAGGTGCCAGTTCTCTAATGCTGCTAGCGCTAATAGTAAGCAAACCGTTTCGTATCTTACTACAGGAGAGAACAACTCATTGTAGTCAACTCCCTCGACTTGGGAGAAACCCTTAGCAACTAGTCTTGCCTGATATCGGCCATCAGACTTGACATTGAATACCCATCTGCATTTGACAGCTTTATGACTGGGAGGTAGGTTTGTTACCTCGAATACACCACGTTGTTTGAGCATATCCAACTCATATTGGCAAGCTTCTCGCCATTTACGCAACTCCTCATCCGGGAGATGCTGAATGTCACGATATTGCCACTCACATACGTTATCTGCTACGGGCTCATTGACATTGGCAATGAGATAATTGAATAGATTAACCCCCCCTTCATCAGTGAGGTAGGTAAGCGCTTCTTCTTTGAAGATTACTAATTCTTCGTCATTGTACGTGTCACTAAGCCCAGGGCTCGGTGATTGCATGTGTACGTCCTCATCCAGTGCCAGTGGTGGCGCGTCCGGTCTCTGAGGAGGATGTGCAGGTATCGGTCTCCAAATTGGTGGCCAACCCGGAGTATCATATTCTAATCTCTTGGAAGGCTTATGTAACCTTCCGCTTCTACGTAATTGGATATCGCGCCATTCACGGTCACGCTGTAACTGTGTTCCTCTATTTTCTAATGGGCAATCTTGACGTGGAGCCTCCTCGCGTCCACCTTGATCTTCGGCAGGACGTCGCCTGTTAGCAGCCGGTGGAGGTGCGTTAGCAGGTCGAGGTGGCACATGTGGGACGCTGTCCGCTCGTCTGGGAGGACTTGGAGGGCGTGGAATCCCATGTTGCTTTGATGGCTGATGATCATTATCATCAGAATCAGAATCATACAGATCTGATCCGTTAACTGGTCTGTCGTTGCTAGGATCTTGACTATCATGGAGAGGTCTAGGGACTTGTTTCTCAAGGGATCCGCCTGGTGGTGACGACTTATCACGTGGAAACCATGTCTCATCAAAGAGAGCAGTCGTGGCAACGTAAACTGCATTAGTATGGCGCATGAACTTATAAGCTTTGCTGCCAAGGTCGTAGCCAATGAATGTCATTAGTTTGGATTTAGCGTCAAGCTTATCTTTCCGAACTTCCTTATCAAGATAAATGTATGCAGCACAACCAAAGGTGCGCAAATAAGACATGTCAGGTGCTTTGTGGTTGACTATTTCTATGGGCATCTTCCACTTTAACCGTTCCATAGGGGTTCGGTTATAAACATGAACAGCGGTGGCAAATGAAAATTCCCACCAAGAATCCGGACATGCAGCCATGAGGCACATAGATTCCGATTTGTCCATGAGTGTGCGATTTAATCGTTCAGCTCGGCCGTTCTGTTGATGCACATGCGGAGCGCTTTTGTGTATCTCCGTGCCTTCCGACTTTAAATAGTTTATGAAGTCCGTGTTTAGGAACTCCCCCCCTCGATCGAAGTGTAACGCCTTGATCTTCTTTCCGTACTTCGTCTGGACGCCAGCAGTAAGTTCTTTATAAGCCTGAAGGGCTTCAGACTTCCTGTGCAAATTGGCCGTAATGGCCAGTCCAGAACAGTCATCCATAAAGTTGATGACGTATTTGTACTTATAATAAGAAAGAAGGGAGAACTCCTTAAGATCGGTGTGAACCAGATCCCACGGTTCAGTCACATGTTTGTCTGACTTAGGATAGGATTTATCGTGCATTTTACCAAACGCACATCCTTTGCATATAGCGTCAAGGTTGTCCTTAAGAGAACCAACGCCTTTGCAAGCATCCTTAAGATGCTGAATGACTTTCTTAGAGGCATGACCTAATCTGTTGTGCCACACTTTCATGGTATCCACCAGGAAGGAGAACTGCACTGTTTGCTCTGGAAGTGAATCCCATACTTCACAATCCAGCCAGTGCAAGTTATCAGCCTGAGTACGGGGAAACAGACTCAGGTGTAACTCATCATTCTCATTTCGGATCTCGGTACCACCTTTTTTAATGATGGTCGAGTGACCATAGTCAGTGAACTGACCATACGATAGTAATCTATATGGACAGTCTGGCTGGTACATCACTGGTGATAACTTAATGAACTGAGTTTCACCGTCGCCGTTTGTATGTTTTACAACAATGGTGCCGACACCAAGAATAGATGTGGAAACCGTCTTATTAGCCATAGAAACCAGTAGTTTTTTAATGAATTCCTGGTATTCAACGAAGTCGGATTTAAACGGAGTGAAGTGCGAGGAAGCACCAGAATCTCTGATCCACATGGCCTTCTTAATTGATGGCTTAGCAGTGGCAGGCTTAGTTTGGAAGTCATGATGATGTGGGCACGTGTGAAAGAAACTATATTCACTAAATACATGATTGCTGCAATTACAAGCGCAGATCAAAAGTATATACATGCAGCCGAAAAGGCACAAAGTTGAATGTGATAGAATCTGTGCCAGAAGTGTTAGGGCGACCGCCAAACTTAGAAATAAAACCACTCGCCAATCAATGTTGTCTAACGACTCCTGCCCAAAGGCATCGTAGAACATGTCCTTGTCGTAATCCATTTCCTCAGGATCATGATCAAGAGGACCTATCCCCTCAAAGTCAACAATGGTGTGACGATGAAAGAAGGATAGTTGTGGAGGAGGCAGACTATGAGATCGAGGTTCCACAACCTCCTCAATCTGGGCAGAGAGCTGGTTAGAGGGCCCGGCAATAGCCGGAGCAGCATTAGCCATGTGCTGCCCTTTACCACCACATTTCCCCCTCTTAGTCTTCTTACCCTGCTGCTGGTTGCCCTGCGCAGGGTTACCTTGGTTGCTGCCTTGCGGGGTGCGACCTTGGTTATTAGTGGGCTGCTGCCTGCCAGAAGACTCTGGCCCCCTTGGTTCTGCTTTTTAGGCTTCTTCCATTTAGGGGCCTTACTGGCACGCTTGATGCCAGTAATCCAGCTGGCTAAAGAGCCAGAGCCAGAAGAGGATCGACACCTCCATTCATCCCCGATAAGGGGTATGATGGCATCGGGATTCAAATTGGGAGTGACAACTGTGTTGCTGCCACTCCCCGTGGTCGTCTCGCCAGCTTTCTGAATGATAATTGTCCCAATCCACTCTCCCCAAGTCGGTGGGAGAGCGGCTAGGATAAGCATGGCCTTTATCTTAAGGCCGAGGTTGAGCCCGTTCTCGGTGAGCCTCTCAAACAGGCTCTGCATCGAAGCAATGCTTTCAAGAGGGTTTACACCCTCATTGATTTGGAAGTGGATAGCTTCCATGAAATCTGAGAATTGGGCAGAAATGCCCGGGGTACCGTACACGAGTTTGAGCGCGTTCCAGGTCCCTAAGGCCGTGGCCTTAATGTGCTGATGCATCGAGGGCTTCAACCTTAAGCTTATGGCGCCCAGCGCTTTATCATTCTTTTCGTCCCATATGTCTATCTCCTCCTGTTCAGTTGCAGTCGGCGCATTGACGTTTGCCAGGACAGGGCGCATCTTGCGGCCTATGACGACCCATGTACCCTGATATCTCAGGTAGGCCTTCATGGACTGCAACCAAACCAAGTAATTGTCACCGGTCAAAGCTGGGACGTATTGGCCAGCATCGTTCATGTTGGATGATTTGGAAGACATTTCTGGTAGGATCTGTAGAGCATGTAAGAAACGCTGCTGCAGGCAGATGGAATCCCAGCCAGAAAATGCTTCACTCAGTGATCACCGTGTGTGCTACTCCAATCGGAACTGGTCCGCGACCCCCCAGTCTCCATGTGTATCTACCCTTAGGAACTATTTTAAGATGTAGTCCAAATGCTGGGATTGGCCGAGACGTTTTGTAAGGTCGGGAAGCCCTTAATGGGTTTCAACTTCCCTTCTCCGGCGACTGCCGCAAGAGCGGGGTCTTTCCGGAGTCCTAATAAAGGCCATATCATACATTCACACAAGGGTCCTCTGATAGCCTTTTCACTCTTGATAGGGTTCACGTTATGCCAATCGTGGCTCCAGGCATCAGCCCTTCGTAGCTGTTCGATTTCCAGTATTACGCTCTGGAACCCACCACGGCACTTTGCAATGTTACTGCCTTCATGTATACTAAGGCGATCGTTGGAAACAAAAGATCACACTCTTACTTAGTGGCGCGCTCAATATGGCGCCAAGACTTAGAGGTATCTACAGAGTAGCTAGTACTTCCCAGCCAGAGTGCTATCGCAGCCAACAAGGGCGTGAAGAGCAGCACAGATGACTTTGAGTGTGTCAAGCTTGTCATCACCATCGGTGTCCACTAGAATGAAACATTCGTGGTGGGGCCCATAACCTGTCGAGCAGCAATGTGCGTACAGGACGAATGTACTGTCTTACCGAGTAGTTAGGTCTTGAGGTTACTTGAGTAGCTTGCTGTTGAGGCAGAAGAGAGCAGAAGAGATCTCGTTACTGTAAACTACGAATACAGGCCAAGTTATATACTAGGTCCTTATCTACAGTACCCTACACCCTGGCTAAAGGGTTAGCTGCGGGGAGCTTCTGCAGCGCATGCTACGTGCGCTTCTATCTGCTGCGCAAGCAGTAATTAATATGTACCATATGCTACAATACAGATAAGTATTGAATAGACGGACGGAGCTCCCGATGGGATCTCAACAGAAAGTGGCTGACATTTGAGAATTCTAGATGCTCAAAACCCGCTTGCACAAGATGTGTGACTTGTACAGTATCAGTTTTTCCAAACTTTTTGCTGTCTCTAACACAACTTTTTGCACCCAAATTTCATGCCGCTTCATTGGAACTTTTGAGCGAGCAAGCTGTGTGGGTCCCCCACACATGTTTACAAGTTTACAATATGTTACACTCTTATGCATGTATTTTTTTTTATGTCTGTGATCACATGATCATTACGCGCCTCAAACTTTTCCACCTTCAGGCTCACGATCATACTTAATGAGTTCTCCCACTGATGATGAGCTGTTGTTGGCTCTGAAAGCACTTCATGTTGCCCAACCAAAGCTTGGACTTGGTAAAATCTACGGCTACTTAAAAGAAAATTACAAGGAGTGGACTGTTTCATCGAAGGTGGGTAAAGAGAGCCTCAAACCTCTCGCAGGAATCATGGGTATCGGCTGAACCATTCTGCTGTAGCGGATTAAACTGCTACGAGACGCGCATGGTATGACACCAGGCCAATCAAAGGAAGTTAAGCCACCCGGTGCGCCAAGTAAATGATTCATAAAATCCGCCGTTGCTGCTAGGTCTGCAGAATTGGAAGCTTCTGAATTGTCAAGGTCGAGTGGCACGCAACCTACTCGTAATTACGAAAAGAGGCCAGTGGCAAAGTCCAGAGTCCCTGAAGGTCTATCAGAGAAACTGCGTCAGCATGTACTGGCCTCTGAAGTTTTACATGCCCAGCAAAGAATTTTTCTGGAGCATTTCCAAAACGGCAACAGAATGGAAGATTGCTGGTATCCTGTACTTCTGGAGGGGGTGGAAACGTACTACGACTACAATAAGGTCATTTGGGTACATCCGTCGGAGCCTTATGAGGTAGATCCATCTGGTTATACTATGGCTGGTTTGTGGGTCTATTCTGTTTGGCTATAGGTTGGTTTATTTTCACAGAGAGATCTAAGATCGAATCATATCTTGGAAACACTGCTGGCATATATATGCTCTTCAAGAGTCTCAACAAAGCTATTAAAGACACCGGTGTCCAAGTCAGTAAGGGCATTTGGCTAAGCAACTCAAAACAGAGTATGTTCCATTACACCGCGATTCTCATCCTTGACTGATCATCTATCCTTCAGATATGGCATTGACATACTGACCTTTAAATGCGATCTCGAAGCAAACCCGAACGGCCAGGCGGGCTGACAACTGATGGCACTGCTTGCTGACCTTGCTAAATGAGACAGGAACTATGAAGTACGTTTTAAACAATCTCATTCCGAAAACATCTCAGAGCTGAGACAGTATCGAGATAATCATATCCAATGTAGCCTAGAATATCATGGATTAGCACCGAAGTTCAGGAAGCCTCGCCAAAATGGACTTCCATATTCTTGGGAGAGAAGATGCATTTGATTGAGCAAGTGACAGGTTAGAAACAGGCTCTGGTGACTGCAGGGCAAAATGGTTCAATGATGAACTGCTGTGGAAATAGCACCGGAAGACGACAAGAAACGCATCGTTCTACGGAGTGGACACTGCATAAATGTCAAGCCATTGATCGAATTCTTGAGAACAATTCTTAGGATCCATCTCCTTCTAATTCAAGATCCCGCTGTTTCATCTCGACGAGGATCTAAGCTTGATAGGCTAACACGAGGATCTTCTTTTGGGACTGTTGATCCAAGTCGCTTTCCTGGGTCACCGACCAAACTCCATCAGCGGCACCTACCTATGTTTTTGGTATTAAACAGTCAGACACATTCCCACTTGGCCAGGTTGAGATACAGCACGCAGGGTGGCATTGCGAAGGAGATGTCCTTACTGCCGGTTTCGGATTGGTGGTTTTGAGACTTCGGTGCCTCAATCCAATCAGGTATTGAAAGGTACAGACGAGCAAGATCAAACAAGGTGAGCAGGTAGCTTAACACAGTCACCCAACTAGCTTGATTGGATGATGCCTCGGTCAAGGTCTGAAAAGTGGAGCAATACCTTCATCGCGAGTTGGTTGTCTCCCACAGTGCGTTGGCTTAAGTGGTTGTGAGCCCAACACTGGTGTCACAAGAAATGAGCGACTATTGAGCATGGGAAGCGTCGCCCCCATTCGAGAAGTAGCAAGGGAGAAAGTTTTCAAACGACTTGAATTGGAAAACACAATTTTTTTTTGCAGGATCAACAAGGCGGATTCAAGATAAATTAGATCTGATACCTGCCTGCGAAATGCCATGCTGTATTGACAGACTGATTATGTGTTAGGCCTTCAGACTGATCAATATGGCCTGATTTGACCTGACCGGACCTCATCTACAGTTCTTGATTTTTCGACAGCATCAGAACTTGAAACCTTCTAGTAGTAACATCAGAGGTAATCTGACTGTGGTTGGGAGAGATTGGTCACAGTATCCATTGAGAGACCTACATGTATTCACCAATCAACATTGATTTGGCCATCGTCTTCCAGGGCCCTCTGGAAAGTTGGTTGCTGAGATGACACTTGGATGATAAATTGCAGAGTGAAACCCATGGATAGAAATTATTAATCGATACATGATGGATGATGCATACGGGAGATATGCAAGGCACCAGTGTACATCTCTAGATCTTCCTGCAGGTGGCATCAGGTGGTCAACAGGTGGTCTGATTACAATGTCACGTGAATGTACCCAGGCAGCAATGCATTAATTTGGCATTAAATTTAAGTCGGTGAGGTCTGATAAAGCCTTTGCTAATTATTGCCTATCCTATCATTAGAAGTTCTTGTCAGTGAGTCGGAGTTCCCGAGTCCCCTTTAGGCTGAGCGCTGATTTGCTGGCTTTGGCCCAAATTGGGAACGTGGCTTGAACATGACCTTTGCTTGAGCCTTGCCCTTGATCTTCTTTGTCTTTTGCTCTGAAATATCTGCTAGCTCGTTCATCCTTGACAATTACTTTTCTATGACCTCTTTCACTCTAAATTCAGGAGTCAAGTGCTGGAATTCATACTGCTGGGTTACTTGTTGTGAATGTCGGTAGGAACTTGTGTCAAAGTATGATATCTTTAGTGTCATGTGAACTCAAGTTCTTCCCAGTTTCAAATACAGCAAAGACAACGACTGGGTACCAGTGGTCATTATGCACTCGGAGGTACAGCAAGGTGGGCTGAGGTGGACATGAGGTGGGCTGAAGGTGTGTTGAGGTGGCTGAGGTGGACACTGAGGTCCATCGGTGGGACACAAGCCACACTGAGGTGGTTATTTTCTGGATATCGATTGAATCTGAACTATCGTTCTCTCAGTATCTATACCCAACTGGTGACTGAGGTGGACATTGAGGTCCGTCGGTGGGATGCAAGTGACATTGAGGTGAGTATTTCTTTGGTATAAATTGAATTTGAACCATCATTCTCTTAGTATCTAATATCTATACCCATCATGGCCGACCTTGGTCAAATCATTGCCAATGCAATTCAGAGCAATTCCAGGTGTCTCTCCTCCCAGCCAACACTCGTTCTACCACTCTCATTCCTTCCAATGCCTCTTCTTCTGATACACAACAAGCCATTACTAGTTCAGAATTTTTGTCTAATTCTACATCCTCTGCTGTTACTGTACCGCTGCCAGGCACAGTCGTGCCACCGAACTCA
>QLOY01004242.1:0-40754 GCA_003313965.1 Megacollybia marginata
TCACTCCTTTCACCACACTCCAGACTCAATTCCTTTCCTATTTAGTTCATACACAAATACTTGGCTCTCTTGGGCTGTACCTTACTCCTGATTTCTCTCTGTATAAATAGTCTTTACTTGTACATATTTCAATAGCTTGAATCTTACCTGATTACAACTGTCTGTTCTCGGATATCCTTCAACTCTTGTGTGCCGTCGTCTGTTGTCCACAACTCTCGACGTTACACACTGGCTTTGACGACAGGCTCCTGACAGTTGATGACTGCACACATATCCCTGAGGTGGGAATGTGGTTTGCAAAACCAGTCGCGGTTATTTGAGAGAGGTGTCTGGCAGTTATGTACCTGGCAGCAGGGAAAGCCCATGAAGTTGCCATCTGTAACGACAAGAGAGACTTCTTTTGCAGCTATAGTCAATGTTAGTTGCAAGGAGAATAAAAAGGTCTTGGAGGTACGGACGATGTTCATCAGTAGCTGGATAATAGCGTACACATTTGTTACATCGATGTTGCACTTCTGGCTGGCCATTTAATTGAATTCGAATGTTACAGTTGTGGATAGCTTGATCAAATCGACTTGACTGCTCACCTGTGTGGGGGACAACAAGTGTTGAGCTACGGTCTTGACAGTCCTCAAGGAGAGACAGGAGAATGAAGCCATCGAAGATCTGTGTACCAGAAAGGCGATCCTGAACTGTCCACTTTGGAGGGATGTGTTGATGGCTGTCTGCCAGACAGCCCAGTGCACCAAGTGACGAGCAATACACGTTAGCGGAATTGGTCCATGAGACCCTAACCAGATTAGAATAGAATTCAACAATGACAGGCGACACTATACCATGCCTGATTGCAATTGATACGCCACATGTGCAAGAGTGTCATCTCAGCAAATTGGTGCTCTCCCACCTTGGATCATATCTGGTACGTCACCATAGTAGTGTTGCTGACCATTGCAGACATAGAAATTGTGATGATAATTGGTTCAGCAGTTATGAGCATCACACATAAGATGAATCGAGTGGACAGCAACAGCACCATGTGCAACTGTATAGAGGATGACCTCTCAAGCCTCACAACGCTGAAGCTTGAAGCCATTATTTGCACGTCTACAGTCTGGGTTGGTACATGTCTGTGTCGGTGGCCAAAGACTTCGTGATGAGACTGAACTCATTAGCGAGTGGAAAATGGGACGGGAAAGTACCTTACCAATACCATATTGTTGCCCATGTGTAGAGAAGATGGACATAAGTTCATCTTCTGTAATGACAGATGTCTCTGACTCCTGACCCATCCAGAGCAAGTCTTTAAGGAGTGTCCAACATTGTATGACTGTATCTTCATCGAGACTACATGCATCTGCAAGAAAGCCAATAATAGCAGAGGACAGGAACTGTGGTGCCTCATTGGGTGAGTGACCTGAGGGCTGTATCAATAGGATTTCGTTTCTGATACAAGGTACTATTGCAAGATAACGCTGAAGCTGCCGCAAAGTCAGAGTGGGAAATGATGCAATGTTTGTGGCCAGAACATTGCAGAGGTCTCCAAAAAGCATGGTGATATGCTGACGAGTCTGACAACAAGGTAAGAGCTTTTATTTAGCTTTTATTCAGGATTTGAGGCCGCCATGATAGGCCAACGGTGCACAGTACACGTGACATGTCTATACTGAGCAATTTGCTCGCTCTGCTGGTCTGTAATCTGACTCAAAGTACATATATATACCATATTAAACATACAGAACCCCCCAACAATTCCTCACAGGCGGACTCCGGGGCAGAGGGGCAGAGTCCCCATTTCCCGAACGCCCTCGATGTCCTCAGTGTCTCAGGACACTGGGGACATTGGGGTTCTAGTCAGTTTTTTCCTGATGGACACTCATGACACGATTATTCATGATGTTTTACTTGAAGATATTGAGAGATCCTTGGCATGAAAGGACGGACATCGTACTAACAGTTCCTGAGGCTGATGTGTGATCTGGCTGAGATGCCAGTGATCCTGCCAGCATGGAGGTACTTTCTGTAGTATTTATTAATTGTTCATGTATGGGGTTCTCCATGCTGTGAATACACTTCCTTCCTTCCTTCTGTGTAAGTATCTGAAAAATAATGCAAGGGGTTCTCCATATTAGGTGTATTCTCCAGCAAATACCATTGTTGTGTCAAGAGACTTGACAGCTGAGCCAGTCTGCACCAAGCACTGGGAGCTCACCATATTTGGGGGCCACAAAGCGCAAAGGAGAGGTGCATAGAAAATAGGTGGCCTGCAGCATCCAGCCTATTCACAAGAACAGTTGAAGAACTGGCTCAGTGGCATGTAACAGGTTTGAGGTGTGACTGACAGGGGCATCTAAGACTACGACACATCGACAGTGGGGACACTGTTAAATCGAACTTCTTGAATGTTCACCATGAGCAAAAAGCAGAGAGTAGGAAGAACAGGCAATGTGATGGAAAGGGAGGACAAATTGTCAGAAAGTCACTGGGCTGGTTGGTTAAGAGATTGGTCAACTCGGACATTAATATATCACTATTTGATGTAAATCACCATGCGACAAAATTCCCAGGGACTGAAATCTCTTCCCTCTGCAAAATTGCAAAATTAGCCCGCTACTAAAGGTGGTGAGAATTTAATTCTCACCACCAGTTTGATGCTCCCTGTTTGGTGCCATAGATGGTTTTTGAAAGACAACACACCCAGTCCTCCTTGCCTTTCACCTCATGCCCAGGAGCAAGGGGGTGCTGAAAAAAAAACCAAGGAACAGGGGTTGTATGGATGAAAATGGTTACATCCACGTGACTACATGATGTGAACTATGATGTTTACCCTTCCGGTCCTTCAACTTCTATGACTGCATACACACCATCAATGCCAATGTCCAAGTGCATTTTCTATCCATGTGTTGTTCACTTCATCCCCTTTCCTTTCAGTCCAATGTAGTACTGACAGAGTGGCCATGGAGAGAGGCAAGCACCACATGGCTCAGAAGAGCGCTCGAATTGGCTTGATATGGCCAAAGAGAATGTGTGCACCCATGTAAGCAAGAAGTGCGTGTGGCTTCTGGTAATCGATTGGTACAGGCAGGGAATAAGAAGAACATTGATCAGTTTGCTATTCAAGTTGCTTTCAATGGCAAAACAATGACATGCCTTGCCTGTAACCTAGTGTTTGCCAGGGCTCAGCTCAGCTCAGCACCCTGGGATAGGGCTCAGCTTCATCGGGCCTGGGCTTATCAAATTTGAAGCCTGAGCCTAAGCCCCAAGCCCTAGCAGGGCCCGGCCTGGCTTGGGCTTTGCCCAGGGCCTGTATATAAAAATTATATAATACCTTTTTACTCGAAAAGGCCAATGAAAATATTGTATTTATGTAAATAATTTTATTCTAAACCTCCTTGTGCTGTATCCAGAGTACTGAGGCCTGAGAAAATAACAAAACACTAGTAAACTATCCATTTGGAGATGCATTCTGTCAAAATTGGGTATCACTCAGCAAGCTCAGACCCCAGTATATAGAGTGCATACAAGCCCTAGGCCTGTAGGGCTTTGCCCCAGGGCTTCAGGCTTCCAAAATTGAAGCCCAAGCCTAAGCCTTCCCAGGCCATGATGTTAGGCTTGGCTTAGGCTTGGCTTTTCAGGGCCTGGCTTGGCTTGGCTTCAGGCTTGAGCTGAGCCCTGGCAAACACTACTGTAACCTGTTATCAACTTCATGCATACACACAGGTAACACCTTCATGGTAAGAGAAATGCTTGTTATGGAATGTAGAGATGAATTTTGCATCCTGTAAGCTTAAAGTACCAAGGTTGTGGCAACAGCATAGAAAACAAGATTTTAAGTTTGTAGTTGTTTGGTAGGGCTTGAAACTGTAACAGTTATATGGGACTGTAAATACTGAATGGTACCTGTATTGTTTCTGTTTCCCCTGTATGGCCATATTTTGTACTGGTGGAACTTGACCTATAATTCAATAGGTTTGTGCAGTTGGTTTGGCATGTAAAGCATCAAAATAGCTCTTTTCATTCATTTTTGAGTCAGTTTAAAGGTTTAAACATCCCAGCTGCCTTGATTTGGTACTGTAATACAGGAATACTGGACAATACAAGACAGTTTATGGGTGCTTGATGGCCCGTTCCATATTGGAAATAATCCTATACTGATTTGTCCCATATACTGAATGGCCATCCCCAGTATATGGGACAGTTTCAAGCCCTATTGTTTGGTACTATAGTGCCTTGACCAGGGATTTTCTGAATGGCTGACTACCAAATGTTTCTAGCTGATTTCATAACCTCTAGACTGCTATGTAGCACAGAAACTATGATAATTTCCATAGGTCGCCTAAAAAAATTAATGGCCTTGCAGCTGAACCTACCTACCAACCCACAGTATGGGATTGCCGGTCTGGTACCCCCTTTCCCAGGAGGTTGTTTCATATGCACTTCCTCCTCAATATCACTGTTCAAATATGCTGATGTAAAGTGACTAAGTCTATCTACCATGGGGTTAATTGGTATGCCACTGCTGTCATTCTAAACACATGATGGCAGCCCAAGTTTCAATGTAGTCTTCTCCATAAAGCCTTGAGTGATGAACCATGCTTTGTCCTTATACCAATTGCTGTCTTGATTGCATAGGTTAAGTGGCTCCTGATGACATGCTTATGGCCCCAACTCTCATGTCTTTCTTTCCTCCAACATCTGTGCCTCTGCATGTTCAGACTCTATCCACTGGTCTTTATCCATGAGGTAAGCTTCACCTTGACTGTCTCACAGGTATGTGTAGATCTCTAAACCTGGTAGTCATCTGGTCTAGTTCACCATTCATATCAATGAAATCTTGTTGATTTGGTGATGGGAAAAATGCATAGGCTGCAGTGACACTCTGCTTTGCCTTTTTGGTAGGTTTTGGTACATATTTTTCATTTGCCAGCTTCCAATATTCACCCACAGGGGGGATACTGCAGTCCACTACTGGTGGTAGGTCTGCTGGTGCTTCTTCCACAACTACACTCTCTTTGTTCTCCTCAGCATTAACCAATGTCAATGCAACTTAAGCAACTGATTGAAATTTTGATTGTCAGCTACATCCTTAACAGTGTCATCTGCAATGGTTTGGTGTGGTCTGCCCTCTTCAAACTCAATGTCTTTTCCTTCCATGATCAAGGAGAATCCTAGCCTCGTCCTCAGGCAGATCTAAGGGAGAGAGGTCAAATGTGATGTGACCTCTTCAGGTCAAAAAACCTAGGTACCCACATCTATAGTATGCAGCATGTCTGTCATCTTGCTGTAAAAAATTTCAGTTGTAACTTTGGTGTCCAATCACATGATTGGTTTCATTGATCAACAGACTGCAAAAAACAATAGTATAGGATTTGAAAGAGTGGGTCTGCAATGGGGGTTTTTCAACATCAGGATTATGATGGTGACAAGAATGAGTGCTCAAATCCATGTTGTTATCAGGATTTTTCACTTCCCTATAAAAATATATTTTCTACCTGTTGAAAGTACAATACTTTCTGGAGGGCAAACAGCTCCATTCAAAGTTTTAGCTACACAATTGAACAGCATAGAATGCAATGGCAATATCACATTTTGTCCAAACATCCATTATATTACCTTAAATTGCAGATTTTCGGTCAGCATTTCACTTCCCTATTTGTCACTGTATTGTCAAACTACCTTATGCTTAGTGAGTATCATTTTGAGATTGCCACTGGGGACCTTACACCATGTAAATTTCATGTGCTGATCCACTGCTTGATAACTGACACTTACCAGGTCATTGAGTGGAGCTCATTCAATAGTAACAGAAGTCAGTCACCTACCAGGTGACATTCCAGTTAGAAAACCAATGAGTTTTAAGTAGTTTTTTGTCTGAAAGCAGTTGCTTACTGAGTGAATGAGTGATGCAGTTTGGCTCAACCATTCTGTGAGTGAAATTAGCTTCACATGGCCCACTGGTGGATTTCAATGAGAACAGATGGTTGAATGTCACTTGTCTAACTGGTATATATAGCTGGTCAAATCAGATCAAATTCACTTGTTTGGTTAGTGGAATATCACACATTCAACAGATGAAGAGTTAAGACATATCATTCATTTGTCAAGTGAATGAACAGTTAGTTAGCGAGTGAAAACAACACGTGTTCAGATTGAGAACTCATCAGTTCTTATCATCGCTACCAGTGCCACCAGTGGCGCTACTGGTACCATTGCCACCATTACTGTTTCTGGCAGAAGGTTTGTCCACCTCATCATCACTTTCACCCTTGTTGAGGTGGCCACAGCGCTTTTCATAACCTTGCTTGTTCTTGAGGTGTCGGCTTGGGCCCAATCAGCAGGAAAGCACTTAGTTGTGAGGTAAGGATATGCATGACGACCCTGAACTAGAGTTGAGCAAACAGTGGTGACCACAAACCCAGTACATACCAGTTTAAAGCACTTGGCCAGCTTCTCTGGATCTTGCTCATGATATTTCTTGCCCAACTTGAGACCTACAGCAATCACATTGCGTTTGGTAGTGCACTAAATGAAGGAGTCAGCACATGTACATATGTAACAAAGGGAAGACAAAAATGGTAGGTCTGTCCCAGCTAGACTGGCCATGGTCTGGTCCTGGACCTCACGAACCTGGGTCCAAACCGGACCTGAACCTTAGGTTCAGGTCCAGTGGCTGTGTGAACCCGGACCTGGACCTGTTTGCAAGGTTCAGGTTCAGATGGGGGGAGAACCTGGACCTGAGGTCTGAACCGCAGGTGCACTAGGTGCACCTGCAAACAGGACCAAACAACCACAAAGGAGTTGGATACATCCAAAACCATTGATATTTGGTATATATATTGTCTAATATGTCAGGCAAGTGCTCAAACATGATAGACTGACCCTTGAGAGTTGGTGTTGACCATGCCATGTCATTGCTGTCGCTGTGCCAAAGTCACGTGGTATGTCCTGCCATCAGCTCAAACTCACAAATTGGTCAGAAATCTTGATTTTAACAAACTTTCAACAGTAATAATGGGTTGTAGAGTAGGTAGATAGATAACATTCACTTTTAAACAACAGTACCTTATTTTGTTATTAGTTTACTAATATTTGGTGTTGAACCTGGTGTACCCAGGTCCGGACCTGGGCCTGAACCTGCTGGACCTGAACCTGTAGGTCCAGGTCCAGGTTTGGCTTGAGGGTGGACTGAACCTTGAGGTCTGGTTCGGGGTCCGGAAAAATAGCCCAGACCTGGACCAAACCAGACTGTGGTCAGTCTAGTCCCAGCATCAATTTGAGTATGTAAGTGGACCAGTGGGAAGCAAGTTCAACTTGTCACTTACTCTGATGTCTGCATACAGTCCCTCTTTTTCCTCTGTGTCATCGAGCTGCATTGCAGCACAAATGTTGAAGCCTTTCTTCTTGCTTCCACCTTCACCCTTGGGACAAGGTATAGCCTGGATGATTGCTGCTACATTCGGGTTTGTGTTTTCCTGCTGACTGACTAGGGCCTCAGCAGCATTCTTAGCCTTCAATGCTTCATCAAGTTGTTCTGTAGCAAGGTAAGTCAACCAGTTATACAGACCAAAGGAATGTGCCCAAAAAATTCCAAGACAGCCACACACTGGCACATAAAGAGGTAAGCGCACCTTTTAAACGTGCAAGTTTGTCTTGCAGGCCTAGGTTTTGATCTGGCTCAGGTGTGGTCTTGCCATGCTGGTTGCAAAGGTTCACGGGTGTTGGCTGCTTTAGTCTGTGTCTTTTTGCATGCGATTGTGTTGGCTTTTTTTGCGTTGACTACAGCTGCCTTCTTGGCTGCATTTTGTTTCACTTGGCTACCCTTACTTCCAGCAGGTCTGTTAGGGGCTTTGGAGCCTGGTTAATGTTACTGACATGCAACAGAAAGATTTTTACCTGCATTGGCCATATGGAATATTCAATCTACTGATTGGGCTGGTGGTTTAAGTTTGAGGTTTGTTGATTTATTATTTGCTTGTTTATCCTGTCAGGTGATTTATTGCAGTGCTAGTGATTGCTCCTAATCGTATTTTACCTCTGCATGTGTACATGCTAACCAATGTGGCAAATTTATGCTCTTTTGATTCTGTTGACTGTCCTCCTCCCAATGGCCAAGAAATGACTGTGTACCTGTGGTTGCAGTGCTCAAGTAACAGACCGCACAGAACTGTGTCACCTTAATGGTGAGACCAGTGTCATAGGAAGGGATGTCCTGCTGATAGGACAAGGTCTGGAGGGGATGGTGCGATGTTTGGGGCTCTTGGGAGCTTTCTGGTACTCTGGAATTGTCAGTTAATGATACTCTGGTCATGCCCGAATGAATCCTCTTCAAACAGGTGTGCTCAGATTCTCAACACTCATGGTTGTGGCTCAAAGGTTGATTGATTATGTAACTAAGTACAAAATTGGTAACTAAGACCAAATAAGTGTCATGGGGTATTTCCAATGGTATATAGACCTTCCTCCACATCAGGATACCAGTACTGCAGCTCACTGTCAGAACAAGCCAGTGGGGCAAGCTGAATCCATGATCTGATGGGTGCTAATACTTGAATCCATCAGTTTCAGTTGGTGAGTAGGTAGATAATCAAGAAGAAACCAGGTACCATAGAATATAAAAAACCAGTAGATTCAATGTTGAAGTGAATATTGATGTGTATGGAGTGGTAGCAAGAGAATGAAGTTGAAATAGAGTCTAGAATGATGTATCAAATTATTGAGTGTTGAGAAGGGATAAGCATGGTGAGTGGCATAGTCATAGTATCTAGACCAGGTCAGTATGAACATGGTATAATGAGGAGTATTGGCAAAAGGAGGGGAAGAGGGGGAAGTGACCAGCAGGTCATTCCACCCTACTACACCAGTAAGCCACACATTCGGGCAGACCAGATAGGGTACTTACCACCAATGAGTTAATCAGCTTTAGAGTCAGAGCCTTAGCAAAGCACCAACAACATGTCTTAGAAATGTGGAAACACATAGACAGGGGTAAATGTGCTTGGGGCACAATTCACCCAGCAATGTGAACTTGGTCTCTGTGGTGCCATTGAACACTCCAAAAAAAATTCCAGGTCCGTAACAACCATTCTGCTCGGAAACGTAAGGTGGCTACTGGGTCCTCTTTGGACTGCACCTTCTGTGGAGGGGTTGAATGCGGCAGGTCCTTCAAATGCACTGAATCCCCCATCTGCTTTATCTGTCCATCCAGTGAGCCTGTCTTTGGGCCCAATTACTAGTGAACAACACGATGGCACTAGTACCAGTTTTTATGATCCAGCAATTGAGGATATTGATATTCAAGCTAACTCACAGACACTAATGCCCATGTCTCTGCTACCACCACTGTCCTACAGAATAACCATTGTTGAGGTGGGGATGACAATGACAATGGTGACTTTGCCCAGGATTCTGCCCTTGAAGAGGAAGATGATGACAAAGACTGGCTCGATTTTGATGCACCAGATCCAGACAACAATGGAGATGATGATATCTTTGATGAGTTAAATCAGGAGTTGGAAACGCAGTTGGCTGAGTTTAGTATGTTTTTTTTTTGGGTTCAGTTCCCATAATCATTTCTTGTAGCAGAGGAACTAAGTGACAACAACATCTTCCTCTTGAAACTGTTTTCTTATAAAACAGAATTTCATATTACACGTGAGGCTTATGGGTCTCTCAAGTATATTTTCCCTCAGAAGCCCATTCCATCTATCAAGGTGACAAAGTCTCATGCTGCATTCCTCCAACCTGTTGTCTATGACTGTTGCATTGCATCCTGCTGTCTCTATGTTGGCCCCCATGCTGACTGCACCCAATGCCCATACTGTGGTGAAGCTCGATTCAATGCATCAGGAAAACCATACAAGCAGCTCATGTATGCTCCTCTCATCCCACGCCTCAACGCACTCTACAAAAACAAGGACATGGCTATCAAAATGCACTACCGGTCCCAGTTCCAACATGATCCCAATGTCACAAAGAACGTCATGGATGGTAGTCACTATCATGAACTTTGCAACTGTTTTGTTGAGATTGATGGTCAGTGTCTGGGTCACAAATACTTCTCAGACCCTCATGATAAAGCAATGGGTATATCCACAGATGGCTTTGCACCCTTTAAGTGGTGCAAGCAGACGTGTTGGCCCATCATCATTTTTGACTATGATTTACCTCCAGAAATCCGCTTTTTACTTAAACATATCTTCTGCATTGGTGTTGTGCCTGGGCCCAAGAAACCAAAGGACTTTGATTCATTTCTTTGGCCCCTGGTCTGAGAATTTATTACACTTGCAGAAAGTGTTCCTGCATTTGATTGTAGCAAGCTCACTGCTTTTGTTCTTCATGCCTATCCCATTCACAGCTTTAGAGATATTCCAGCCATTGCAATGCTCATGTCCATGAAGGGACACAATGGCTTCCGTCCTTGTCACATGTGCAATATTACAGGTGTGGCAGCTCCTGATGGGAGAACCCTTTATGTGCCTCTAGGTTGATCCCACCACCCCTGTGTTCTGACTGATGCAGATGCTATTCCCACTACCTTTAGGTAGAGGGTTCTATCATGCATGTTTTTTAAGGTTTCGCGCACCATCAGCATTTTGGAGAATTTGCTGTGCTGTTTTGTTTGCCTACAAACAAAGACCTCATGGTTTTGCCCTTGCCGATCTCTTGGCGCTAACGGCTACTCCAAAGCTGCTCCACTTCACTCCAAAGCATTGTAACTCGGGTCCGCATCTCATTTAAATAATGTTGTCTGACATTTTATTTTTGTTTCTAATGTCTGTTCCCCCAATGTCTTCCTCATCTCTAGGTGTCTCTGCTTTTTTCGACAGTCACTCTGTCCCCGTCGCTTTCGATTGCAGATTTGTGACTTCTTTTTGTCCTTCTGTGTGGTTTCGAGCTAGTCCTTGTCACGTCTGTTGCCGGTATCCAGACGCCTTCGAGTTCTCTTCACTTATCATCATTCAACCATCGACTTCTGTTGGTTGTTTGGTTCTCGGTCAAGAGGTCTCTGTCATGATAGCAAGGCTTTGTGGCCAACTTTCATTTGTGTTTCCTTCTGCAACCAATATGTCTATCGCATTTGTACATTGTCTTGCTGATGATCAGAAGCTGCCTTTCACGAAGATCTCTGCTCTTGCTTCTGCTCTGGTCAATGAATCAATCCCATTGAGTCGGTTTTCATCCCCCAATAATGTGAGGTGTGATGCTCTACGTCTCTTCAATTGTATCCTTAACTTGTCTTCCCCTCATGATGGCACTTCTGTCATTCCTATTGATTTGGAAAAACTGTCAAAATCTGAATTGCAGACTTTTGCCTGTCGTCATTCTATTTCTTATGATCGGCATACTTCTGTTTCAGACCTTCGCGATCTTATTTTAGTACATGGTCTTTCTGCATCTTGTCTTCAGAGTGTTGATATAACTGATTGGGACAATTCACTAGCATTTGTAAATGACAACGTAGCACTTTGTATGTATGTAAATAAGCTACCTAGATTATGACAGGTAGCGGGCTATGCCGGTTCGGAACTGGCACTCGATGTTTATTAAAAAAATTGATCCTGCTAATTTACCACTGCACTCACATGCAGAGATTGTCACTCAAGCAGGTGAGGTCCAGTTTGCCAATACACAGGCTGCAGCCACATGATTATCAACACAATATGGCATCAAAGGCACATCTATCTTGTACTCTCTGGGGTCCCTGTCCTTTCTATTCAGCTTTCCTTATGATTTCATGCACCTCTTCTTTGAGAATGTACTTCCAAATTTGATCCTACTCTGGACTAGTCAGTTCAAGGGTCTAGACAAAGGATCTGAATCATACCATTTCTGCAGCACAATTTTTGAAGCCATTGGTGCAGCCACTGCCACTTGTGGCTCATACATTCCTGCAGTGTTTGGTCAGTGACCTCCCAATATTGTGACTGACAAATCTGCATGTACAGCTGATTCATGGTCATTTTGGATGCAGTATATTGGACCAGTTCTGCTTGCACACCAGTTTGAAAAGGAAATATATTTCAATCATTTTGTTGACCTTGTCAAGTTGGTAACCCTTTGCCTCCAATTCAAACTGTTGAGATCCCATCGGGAGCTCCATCCATCTATTCAATACAATCTGTATTATAGCATATGGTACATGTTAATTACCGTCTTGTGCAGCAGATAAGCGCACATAGCATGCACTGCAGAAGCTCCCCGCAGCTAACCCTTTAGCCAGGGTGTAGGGTACTGTAGATAAGGACCTAGTATATAACTTGGCCTGTATTCGTAGTTTACAGTAACAAGATCTCTTCTGCTCTCTTCTGCCTCAACAGCAACTCACTCAAGTAACCTCAAGACCTAACTACTCGGTAAGACAGTACATTTGTCCTGTACACACATTGCTGCTCAACAGGTTATGGGCCCTGCCACGAATGTTTCATTCTAGTGGACACTGATGGCGACGACGAGCTTGACACACTCAAAGTCGTCTGTGCTGCTCTTCGTGCCCTCGTTGGCTGCGATAGCGCTCTGGCTGGAAAGTGCTAGCTACTCCATAGATACCTCTAAGTCTCGGCGCCATATTAAGCGTGCCACTAAGTAAGAGTGTGATCTTTTGTTTCCAATGATTGCCTTAGTATACATGAAGGCAGTAACGTTGTAAAGTGCCGCACTGGGTTCCAGGGCATTATACTGGAAATCGAACGGCTATGAAGGTCTTCGGACTGGAGCTGCAATTGGCATAACGTGAACCCTATCAAATGTGAAAAGGCTATCAGAGGACCCTTGTGTGAACGTTTGATACGGCCTTTATTAGGACTTCAGAAAGACCCCACTCTTGCAGCAGTCGCCAGAGAAGGGAAGTTGAAACCCATTAAGGGCTTCCCGACCTTACAAGACGTCTTGGCTAATCCCAGTGTTTAGACTACATCTTAAAATAGTTCCTAAGGGTAGATACACACGGAGACTGGGGGGTTGCGGACCAGTTCTGTTGGAGTAGCACACACGGTGATCACTGAGTGAAGCGTTTTCTGGCTGGGATTCCATCTGCCTGCAGCAGTGTTTCTTATGCGCTCTACAGATCCTACCAGAAATGTCTTCCAAATCATCCAACATGAACGATGCTGGCCAATACGTCCCGGCTTTGACCGGTGACAATTACCTGGTTTGGTCGCAGTCCATGAAAGCCTACCTGAGATATCAGGGCACATGGGTTGTTGTAGGCCGCAAGACTCGCCCCGTCCCGGCAAATGTCAATGCACTGACTGCGACTGAACAGGAGGAGATGGACATATGGGACAAAAAGAATGATAAGGCGCTAGGCGCCATAAGCTTAAGGTTGAAGCCCTCTATGCACCAGCATATTAAGGCTACAGCCTTAGGGACCTGGAACGCGCTCAAACTTGCGTACGGGACCCCGGGCATTTCTGCCCAATTCTCTGATTTCATGGAAGCTATACACTTCCAAATCAATGAGGGTGTAAACCCTCTTGAGAGCATCGCTTCGATGCAGAGCCTGTTTGAGAGGCTCACAGAGAATGGGCTCAACCTCGGCCTGAAGATTAAGGCCATGCTTATCCTAGCCGCTCTCCCACCGTCTTGGGGAGAGTGGATTGGGACAATTATCATTCAGAAAGCTGGTGAGACAACCACGGGGAGTGGCAGCAACACAGTTGTCACTCCCAATTTGAATCCCGACGCCATCATACCCCTTATCGGGGATGAATGGAGGCATCGATCCTCTTCCGGCTCCGGCTCTTTAGCCAGCCGGATTACCGGCATCAAGTGTGCCGGTAAGGCCCCTAAATGGAAGAAGCCTAAAAAGCAGAACCAAGGGGGCCAGTCTTCTGGTGGGCAGCAGCCCGCTGATAACCAAGGTCACACCCCTCAAGGCAGCAACCAAGGTAACCCTGCGCAGGGCAACCAGCAGCAGGGTAAGAAGACTAAGAGGGGGAAACGTGGTGGAAAAGGGCAGCAGGCTAACGCCATGCCGGCAGTCACCAGGCCCTCCAACCAGCTCTCTGCCCAGATCGAGGAGGTTGTGGAACCTCGATCTCATAGTCTGCCTCCTCCACAGCTATCCTTCTTTCATCGTCACACCATTGACTTTGAGGGGGTAGGTCCTCTCGATCGTGATCCCAACCCCATGGATTACGACGAAGACATGTTCTATGACGCCTTTGGGCGGGAGTCATTAGACAATATTGATTGGCGAGTGGTTTTATTTCTAAGTTTGGCAGTCGCCCTAACACTTCTGGCACAGATTCTATCACATTCAACATCGCGCCTTTACGGCTGCATGTATATACTTTTGATTTGCGCTGTTAATAGCAGCAATCATGTATTTAGTGAATATAGTTTCTTTCACACGTGCCCTCATCATCATGACCTCTGAACTAAAGAAGCCACTGCTAAGCCATCAATTAAGAAGGCCATGTGGATCGGAGATTCTGGTGCTTCCTCGCACTTCACTCCGTTTAAATCCGACTTTGTTGAATACCAGGAATTTGTTAAAAAACTACCGGTTTCTACAGCAAATAAGACAGTTTCCACATTTATTTTAGGTGTCGGCACCGTCGTTGTAAAACATACAAACGGCGACGGTGAAACTCAGTTCATTAAGTTATCACCAGTGATGTACCAGCCAGACTGTCCATATAGATTACTGTTGTATGGTCAGTTCACTGACTATGGTCACTCAACCATCATTAAAAAAGGCAGTACCGAGATCCGAAACGAGAATGATGAGTTACACCTGAGTTTGTTTCCCCGTACTCAGGCTGATAACTTGCACTGGCTGGATTGTGAGGTATGGGACTCACTTCCAGAACAAACAGTGCAGTTCTCCTTCCTGGTGGATACCATGAAAGTGTGGCACAACAGATTAGGTCATGCCTCTAAGAAAGTCATTCAGCATCTTAAGGATGCTTGCAAAGGCATTGGTTCCCTCAAAGACAACCTTGACGCTATGTGCAAAGGATGTGCATTTGGCAAAATGCATGATAAATCCTATCCTAAGTCAGACAAACGTGCGACTGAGCCGTGGGATCTGGTTCACACCGATCTTAAGGAGTTCCCCCTTCTTTCTTATTATAAGTACAAATATGTCATCAACTTTATGGATGACTGTTCTGGATTGGCCATTACATCCAATTTGCGCAGGAAATCTGAGGCCCTTCAGGCCTATAAAGAACTCTCTGCTGCAGTCCAGACGAAGTACGGAAAGAAGATCAAGGCACTACGCTTCGATCGAGGGGGGGAGTTCCTAAACACGGACTTCACAAATTATCTAAAGTTGCAAGGCATGGAGATACGCAAAAGCGCTCCGCATGTGCACCAACAGAACGGCCGAGCTGAACGATTAAATTGCACGCTCATGGACAAATCGGAATCTATGCGCCTCATGGCTGCATGTCTGGATTCTTGGTGGGAATTTTCATTTGCCACTGCCATTCATGTTTATAACTGAACCCCTATGGAACGGTTAAAGTGGAAGACTCCCATCGAAATAGTTGACCACAAAGCACCTGACATGTCTTATTTGCGCACCTTTGGTTGTGCTGCATATGTTTATCTAGATAAGGAAGTTCGGAAAGATAAGCTTGATGCGAAATCTGAACTAATGACATTCATTGGCTATGACCTTGGCAGCAAAGCTTATAAGTTTATGTGCCATACTAATGCAGTTTACATTGCCACTACTGCTCTCTTTGATGAGACATGGTTTCTGCATCACCACCAGGCGGATCCCTTGAGAAACAAGTCCCTAGACCTCTCCATGATAGTCAAGATCCTAGCAACGACAGACTGGTTAACGGATCAGATCCATATGATTCTGATTCAGATGATAATGATCATCAGCCATCAAAGCAACGTGGAATTCCATGCCCTCCGAGTCCTCCTGGACAAGCAGACAGTGTTCCACGTGTGCCACCTCGACCTGCTAATGTGCCTCCACCGACTGCTAACAGGCGATGTCCTGCTGAAGATCAAGGCAGACACGAGGAGGCTCCACGTCAAGATCACCCATTAGAAAATAGAGGAACACGGTTACAACGTGACCATGAATGGCGCGATATCCAATTACGTAGAAGTGGAAGGTTACATAAGCCTTCCAAGAGATTAGAATATGATACTCCGGGTCGGCCACCAATTTGGAGACCGATACCTGCGCATCCTCCTTAGAGACCGGACGCACCACCACCGGCTGCACCGGATGAGGATGTACACATGCGATCACCGAGCCCTGGGCTTAGTGACACGTACGATGATGAAGAATTAGTAATCTTCGAAGAAGAAGCGCTTACCTACCTCACTGATGAAGGGGGGGTTAATCTATTCAATTATCTCATCACCAATGTCAACAAGCCCATAGTGGATAACGTACGTGAGTGGCAATATCATGACATTCAGCATCTCCCAGATGAGGAGTTGTGTAAATGGCAAGAAGCCTGCCAATACGAGTTGGATATGCTCAAACAACATGGTGTATTCGAGGTAACAAACCTACCTCCTGGTTGTAAAGCTGTCAAATGCAGATGGGTATTCAATGTCAAGTCCAATGGCCAATATCAGGCAAGACTAGTTGCTAAGGGTTTCTCCCAAGTCGAGGGAGTTGACTACAACGAGTTGTTCTCTCCTGTAGTAAGATACGAAACGGTTCACTTACTATTAGCGCTAACAGCATTAGAGGACTGGCACCTCGAAGCGCTCGACGTCAAGTCAGCCTATTTATATGGCAACTTAGACGAGGAGATATACATGGAACAACCCAAAGGATTTAACACAGAGAAAGGCAAGGTCTGGCAGCTACGCAAGGCATTATACGGTCTGAAACAAGGAGCCATAGCTTGGTGGAAAGAGTGCGATCAGAGCATGCACGAACTCCACTTTAAGTGCTCTTTATCAGATGCCGGCGTATTCATTTTTATCCAAGGCAATAAGATCATAATTGCCATAAATTACGTTGATGATGCACTCTGGTTGGGTAACAACTTAGAGCTCCTTCGAAAGAGTTCATGTCCCGCTGGGAATGTACTGACCTAGGTGAACCAAAGGAGTTCCTTGGCATGCGAATCACACGTGACCGCAAGGCACAGAAGATCTTTGTTGATCAAAAACCTTATCTCAAAAAGGTTGTGAAATGCTTCGGTATGCTTAATTGCAAACATGCCGATACTCCACTCCCTTCAGGGTTTAAGCCGGTCATCAATACCACAGAAGTCGACCCTCAACTTCGAACGAAGTATCAGCAGGTGATCGGATCATTACTATACCTTTCACTCGGAACATGGCCCAACATCGCTTACGCGGTGATTAAGCTTGCTCAGTACAGTAGCAACCCATCAGTTGCGCATTACAAGGCAGCATGAACAGTGGTGCGCTATATTGCGTGGACACCGGACTATTGTCTAGTGTTCGATGGAAAGGCTAATAATGGCCTCTGCTGCTGGGCAGACCGTCTGACAGCAATTGGGCAACAGACACTGATACCAGACGATCTCAAATGGGATACGTCTTTAAGTTGGCTAGCTCACCTGTGTGTTGGAGCAGTCATACCCAAAAGATGGTCGCTCTGTCTTCAACTGAGGCAGAGTATATGGCTCTATCAGACGCCGCAAGGCAGATTAGATGGATCCAATCCCTATTTGGCGAGATAGGGTTTAAAATATCAAAAACACCACTTATCAGTGATAATATGGGTTCACTCTTTAAGGCATCATCCAGTCGTGGACAAACGCACTAAACATATTGATATCAAGTACCACCATATACTTGAGTGCGTGGATTCGGGAATCATTGACATTTTATTCACCCCGACGGATGACCAAGTTGCCAATATTTTAACTAAGAACCTTACCCAGGTCAAGTTCGATCATTACCGGACAAAACTCGGGATCAACGCTCGAAGCGCTGAATAAGCTGCTTCTTGCACCGCATCGAGTGAGGGCGGGTGTTGAGATCCCATCGGGAGCTCCATCCGTCTATTCAATACTATCTGTATTGTAGCATATGGTACATGTTAATTACCGTCTTGCGCAGCAGATAAGCGCATGTAGCATGTGCTGCAGAAGCTCCCTGCAGCTAACCCTTTAGCCAGGGTGTAGGGTACTGTAGATAAGGACCTAGTATATAACTTGGCCTGTATTCGTAGTTTACAGTAACGAGATCTCTTCTGCTCTCCTGCCTCAACAGAAACTCACTCAAGTAACCTCAAGACCTAACAACGAGATCTCTTCTGCTCTCTTCTGCCTCAACAGAAACTCACTCAAGTAACCTCAAGACCTAACTACTCAGTAAGACAGTACATTCGTCCTGTACGCACATTGCTGCTCGACACAAACTCTCTTCAGCCAACATTGAGACACTTCGCACAGGATTTATCAACTGGGTTCTGAAATATGAAAAGTAGGTCTATAATACTTCAATGGTTGTAGCTGCAACAAGCTAACTGGGCATCACTCATATAGATTATACTATCAACATAATCCTGACTGAGTGTCTACATGTCCTTTGACCATTCATGCTGTTCTGCATGTTGTTGATGGTATCAAGTGATGTGGTCCTGTCTGGGCATACTGGGCATTTCCCATGGAACACTTCTGTGGGGTATTACAGCATGCAATCAAAAGTCACCACTTTCCCTTTGCCTGCCTTGACAACTATGTTGTTTCCATGGCTCAGCTGGCCCACATACAAATGGTCTACTCATGCACAAAACAGATCCAAATCAAACCTAAAAAAAAGATGTTCTTGCTAACGCACTTCATGTTCCTGGTTGTAAGTTTGCCAATGACATAGAGTATAAGTGTACTCTCAATTTCTAGACCCATCGTACTTCTACCACCATCTAACAAGGCTCCCAGGCTAGAGGCACCACTGCTTCAGAAGGTCCTAGCAGCTCTGGCCACCTGTTACAACTCCTCTGTTGCTATACTACGAACTCTGTTCCAGATCAATGTGACTTACCAGTATGCAAAGGTACAACATTTGGAAGGAGGTGACACTATGCGGGCATCATATCAAATTCACTTGCAGAGGATTGGTGTGATGCCACATTTGTGTGAGTGAGTCCCAGTCTATTATAATTAATCAACTCAAAGGAATCAGTACAATGTGTTAGTTGACAAAAACAAGAACTCGCACCACAAAAAACCAGATTATCATACAGTCACTCTCTATGGTCAACTGCAACATATCATTGTAACCAAGATCCAAGTGTCACCCTTGATCAATCTCAGTCAGCCACAATGGGTCATTTTGGCAGTTATTCAGTCATGTAAAGTTGATGGGAAGACTGCGCTGGACATCCCACTTTATGCAAAGATGGGAAACATTGACATTGTGGACATGACATGTGTGCAGTGTCTGGTTGGACGTGTTCTGCTGGCAGTGGGTAGTCAGAAAGCAATCATTGACCAGAGTGGGACCGTGGAACATTCCTTTTGGCAAGGAGAGGAGTAGCTGACATACATGTATCTGACTTTCCTAATGTATTATTTAGTGCACATGGTACAGTATTTACTTATGACTGTGGCTGGTTCTGTGATGTGTGTGTGACATGTATGTCACAGTATGTAATGTCTCGTGATCAAACATGCCTCTTCTCTCAACATTCATGAAAGAGATGTCTGAGAGTGGCAACAACTCAGGCTCTGAGTCCTCTGGCTCAACTTGGCTATCAGATGAAGATATGTCCGGATGGACTGGGTGGGGTTTGTGATTTCCTGTTCAAACTCCCAGTTGGCTAATCAATGGCTCAGGCCTCAAGAGACACATGCATTCAATGCATTGAAGGCTTGTAACCACTGTCTCAAAACACATCACAAAAAGTTTAATGACCATGTTGGCTCACTTGCTGGCTACAACCATTGGATCAACTTTCCCATGGTCAAAACCTTCATGGACGGTATCACACCACCCTATCCCTCACTCAGTTCTATTGCAGACTGTCCTTTCCATTTCTCAGCTGACCATGAAGTGATGACCTCACTTTTCACCTGGACATGTTACCTCATCCACAAAACCAATCATACACATGGCAACTATGAAGCAAACAATCAAATCCATGGCAAGTTGGCCTACCTACTTCAATTCCTGGTAGGACATGGATATTCAATGCTACAATTTACTGGCAAGGATCATTATACCGTGATGAAGATGGCACTTAGTAACATGCATGTGGTCTTGGACATCATTGAATGTGTCACTTGATTGGAGAGAGATCTCTGGGATGAGATTAATGGTGAAATGTTGCCATGTCCCCACATCTGATTATGATATACTGTAGCTAAATGTACTGTACATACAAAACATCGTTCATGTGTATCTGATTGACTGGCACACAATGACTTCCACCTGCCAGATGGCTGAATCAGACAGCTGATTAGCACACAAAATCTGTTTCAGTAGGTGCGGTTGAATCTCAACAGGTAAACCAGTGAGATAATTCATGTGGTACAGGCAGCTGAATCTTCAGCTGTTTCAGGTTCACTCGTTCCTCCCCAGCTAAACGAGTGAAACTGGAAACTCAGTTGCAAACTGTGTGACATTCACCCACAGCAGGTTCCATAGTGTGCCCAGTAGGTGTGGAGTAGCCAAAATGGAGATGGTTAGTCAATATACTGTACTGTATACCCACTATTTTTATAGCAAGCAGGATGTTCTGGTATAAATGCGAGGTGAGAAATATGAGACAGGTGTGTAGGCCGCTTGCCTTCACACTGGCAAGCAGTCCATCCATTGGGCAAATGCTATGGTACATTCCTAAGCTAATTTACACATGGCGGACTAAAAACAGGAAAAAGTCCGGTCCGGACTATTGAATGTCGACCAATTCTCGAAGAATGAGGAACCGCAGTGGCACGTGCCAGGCAAAATCTGTGTATACGTATTTACAGAATTGTACCAGGCGCTCACACGAGATTTCCCTCCGATGTCCCTTGGCTGTGAGTGCTTGAATTACGAGGCTATTGCATCGTTAGCTGACACATATCTGTCCCACAAGTGCATTCCCATTAGTGAGACTTAACGTATTTTCGATCACGTGTGATTTTGGACTCCGCTGTCAATACACTGCAACAAGTACTTTATACACTGAATGACTTTGTATGTTTCACTTTATCCTCTCCCACAAGGATTTGAACAGAAGACTTATCAAGAAATTTGAGCTCGTCCGGAACTACATTCTACAAAGCGATGTATAAGTCGTATGGAATGACTGCAAATGGCTCAACAAACCTTCAGGTAGTCCTCATCTGTAAGTGCCGCCTGAAAGTCCTCTAGGCTCTCGACATAAAATTCTGCCGCGCCATCAAACTGAGCCACTGTGAGTCCCATGGCTTCGAACTGAGCAGAATAATCTGGAAGAATATGGAACTGGCAAATAATTCAATAAACTCAGCTAAAATCTCAATGTGGAGTACACACCTGGTTGTAGCGGACTATATTGTCTTTGACGGCTTGAAGGTTGCTAAAGAGCGGGGCGTGGTGTTCACTCCTACCTAATCTATCAGCGGCGGTTAATCAAGTCCGATAACCATCCCACCAGTATTGACAGAACTCTGCATGAGACATTCCCGGGCGGCGCTTCAGCAAACAAGTGATACGAATCATAGCGGGTCGAGGCAGTTAATCAATATGCTTGCTATCCTATTTAAGTCTTCTAGATGTGCCCTAATCTAGTATCTAAAAATACAATTATTCAGTTTGCTGTGCAATGCGCTCATACACCGGCATAGATCCGATTTACTGCACGAAATTCAAATTCTGATGAATCAAGCTTGTGTCGCCTTTTACCCGGATGACGAAGAACACGCTTGTGCTTCTCGGGGAATAATCAAAAACAGCCACACGCTTCTCGAATAAATCATATCCAGGCACCGCGGCCAGTATGGAAGCGAGTCCGATAAAGATGGGAACCCAGTGCGATGGTTCATCACTCCGACGGAACAGTTTTATGGTGGGTAACACCCGTTGTTCGAAATCGGTGGCAGTGATCATGATAAAATCTTCGCCGAATAATGATTTATGAGACCCATTGATTGGCTCGCAGAGTCTAGTTGATCGTTGTTTGACAAGATGATCCTGGTAAAGCTGCAAAACATTGAAATCAAGCTACGGGATTAAGGAGAATCACTCGCCATACAGGCATGAGACAAAGTCGCAGCCTTAGCATCAGGAACTCCATGGATAACGAAATCTAAATCAGCAGATGTCACAATATCAGACACATTGCTTTCGACAGCAATCGGCTCAGATCCAGGCCCTGAAAGTGATATCAACCAACAAAGAAACTAGGGCAGCTGACCTACTTACGCAAAGCAGACTTGAATTTGTCCGTGTACGACAGATACGCACCCTCCAGAGCAGTCTTCAAATTGTCACTGCCATTTCTGCTGGCTGTGTGTACCCCGAAGAATGCTGATTCGAAAATGAGCCAAAAACGAAGGAGACAACGAAGAGTATACATACGTTCGACAACAATGCTCGCTTGAGATCCCACAAGTATTGCTACAGAGTCTGCAGCAGTGCTTCCAGCAAAGAGAAGGACGTTCCTTCCATCCCAGGAAAGACTCTCGATCCAGTTGATTGATTGAAAGAAAGCGTCTGTAGCCTTTCCTCGACTATATCCAACGGCGACACTGGGATCTTTGAAGAGAGAAAGAAGTTCGTCGGTTATTGTGTCTATCACCGTTGAGTTTGCATCCGAAACAATCTCGAGTCTTCCAATTGTGCGAGTGTCGATCGAGTATTTCGAGATTAACGAGGCTACGGCTTTATATAATGAGTGAGTCATTGCACCGGGAGCGAATGAATAGACCTACTGGAAGTCGCAATACTGATAATGTCGCTATCAAGCAGCTCAGAGTCGCCTGGATGAATCTGAAATGATGGTTGAAGTTAATAGATAGCGATATCTATAAAGACTCACAGTCACAGCATACGGTTCGATCGCCAAGATACCAACATCCTGGGGACGCGGAGCTTGGATACGAGGAAGAGAAAGAGAAACAGGCAATGCAGAGTCGGAGTCAGACCATCCTTTTACTGACTCTATAGCAGCAACATCCAAAGTAAAATCAGGAGGAGGTGCGTCACTGAATCCACGACTAAAGTTTCGAGAATCAGCGTCTGCTGTAGAATCCACCACCTCGTCTTCTGGCGTGTCCTCCTCCGCACAGGGCAAGAACGGAAATTCAATTCCCCCTGTATCACCAATATTATAGCGGCCACTCTGAGCTTAAGTTGACAAGGTGACGGAAGAATATGTAAATGGAATCACCTCCTGAGACCAAGCCTTGTTTCCGCCCATGCAATACGGCAAGGATGCGATCCAACGACGAACTTCTGGATCTTGGCCGAGGACTGGGTCATTGAGGACAGCCATGCCAGCAGGGATGAAGTCTCTCTCTTTTTCCAGGATCTTTTGTTCAACGATCGACTTTGCTTCCTCATAGGTGATGTTTTCATGGTCCTGCAGAATACGCAAGATGTTGGTATCATCGGAATCGGTCAGTCTTTCTTTGGCATATGAGAACAAGTCGTTGGTCAAACCGACGTGGTCTTGGAAATTCTCAGTCAGTTTTACTGAATCGGATAGGCGCCATACGAATTTCTCACCAGATATGATACCCTCGGCTTCACGCATCAGCGGATGATTGACTTGTTCGTCCGTAAGGTTGATGTCCAATGTGTACCGGAAATAAGCTAAGCACCCTAAGTCATCTTCAACTTGAAGGATATTTCAATCGCACTGACCATTTGCAAAGTACTGTGTAACGTTCACGTTAAAGCAATGAATAGCATTTGGAAACGTACCATCGCAATGTTGACACGACGACTCGCGATATATTGGTCTAGTGATGAAAATGGCTCGTGGACATTCGAGTCCCACCATTCATGAGTACACCGAACCAATTGTTGGAATGTCCGTTCCATAGAGGTTGCTCTGATAGCACGGAATACAATGTCATGACAAATCTCAGCACGATCTTCGGGGTGTAAAGGCTGGCAAGGCATGTTAAGCTAGGATATCAAAGGGAAAAAGAATCGACTCACACCAGAACCTGTAGCAGCATGCTTGAAACCTGGGATACGATCCAGCATGCGACCACTGTCGATGTAGTCGTCTGCGAGGAAGAAAATGCCTGCAATCCGTGCTCCCCAGACCATGCGATCAAAGTCGGCAGCAGGTGCACACCAAGTACTGAATCCGGCCAGGTTCATGATCGGTATCCGGGCCCTCTTCTTCTGAGAGCTAAAGGGCCAGTACTTCATGATCCATTCGTCGTGAAGTTTGTAGAGCTCTGTATCGCAAAATATCAAGTGGAATGCAGCAAGAACAAAGAAAAGAAACCTTTCCATCTGGGATGATTGCGGGAAGGAGGGTAAGCTTGTCCTGGGAGTGGAGGGAAAGGTGCAATTTTCCCTATTTTGGCTTGGAGACCAGTCAGGCTTATCGTCATGTTGGAAAATGAGAAACCGTGTCGGAAACACAGTGTCTGCAAGAGTCTACCTTTAAATCAGCGACTCCGAATTCCTAGATGGAGTTATAGTCAACCTCCAACTTGTCACAAGTGTTCAGTAATCACAAGTTACTTGTGCGTCCCAATTACTGAACGGGTAAATAAACTTCTAGACCGCCAGATCAATACGACATTGTTTTTGACCGATAATACCGAAGGCCGCCAAGGACGGACGAATCAGTTCCTATCGGTTCGTATTGTATTGACGTCCTTCCTCCGATCCAATCTCCATTAAACGCGTTTTAGTATTCAAGCGCTCCAAAGTTTCAATTTCCTTCCACTCCCTTCCATGCCTGTTCTTGACTGGACTATCATCACGTCTTTCAGAATTGAAACTATCCTCAGCCATAGCGGCAAAATATTTCTTGGGGGCATCCTCCTGGTGTTCTCGTGGTTTCTGATTCGCTCAACCTCTAGGAATCATGGCTTGCCATACTACAAGGGACCTACCGGACTTCCCCTGATAGGAAATCTGCATCAAATCGGGGAAATGCAGTGGCTGAAATATACAGGTGAATGATATAGGCACGAAGGTCTTGCAGGATTGGCTGAATTTTCTACAGAATGGCAAAAAACATATGGTACGAATGGCTACGAGACCTACTCCACTTAGTCTTTTGTTCTTAGGTCCGATTTTTCGTCTGAGCTTAGCTGGACAACATGTCTTGGTGATTTCAAATGCTAAGATTGCCTCAGATCTTATGGTGAACTCTATGGTGTTCGAACAGACCAGAATTTGTCACTGACTCATTTATCTAAGGAACGACGCTCTTCCATATATTCTGATAGGCCAGTAAGTTGCAAACATTCTTGTCCTGAATATAGACTCACTATCTCCCAGCGGTTTATTATGGCCTCCGAAATTCTCACTGGTGGATTGAACCTGGCATTTGCTCGTTATGGCGACCAGTGAGGACTTGCCCTCTTTCTTGGAACCTGCCGCCGCTGATTACAGTTCCAAGGTGGCGAAGGATGCGTAAAGCTGCCAGTGATTGTCTCTCGGCCAAGGCTGCTCAGGAATATACACCACTTCAGGAACGCGAGTGTCTTAATCTCTTACGTAGTCTTCTCCACGTCGATGGAAAAATTGATCCCTGCCTTCGAAGGTAAGATAGCCTTTTGGCTCTGGATATCGTCCTAATTTGTCAACAGGACTGCTGCTGCTATGATCCTTGGGGCAGTGTACGCCTATCCTCCCATAGAGATTGGGGATCCTGTCGTACAGAAGGTCGAAAACTATGTTGATCGAATGCTCAAGGCGGCGTTGCCTGGCTAGTTTCCAACTTTCTGCAAATGTTTATTCATCAACGCTCTTTCAGGGAATTACATGGTTGATATATTCCCTTGGATGAAATATCTTCCTTCATGGACCGCGAAATGGAAACGGGAAGGATATTCATGGTTCAAGAAGGATACTGATCTATTCCTTGGTCTTATCGACGACTCTAAAGTTGGACTGGTGAGTAATAAGTATCCCAGGGTGTACTTGTATTTCCAAGACATTACCTTCTAGAAAAATGGTACACGTTCAGAATGCTTTGTCGCAAAGCTCATCGAATCTGATCGTCAAAGTAATATCGACGAAGTCGAGAGAGCATGGCTCGCAGGGATGATGTTGTACGCCATTTTGTTTGTAGATCTCGTTCACTCTGATTAATTCTGTTAGTGGTGCAGGAGGAGAAGCGGTAAGCTACTGATCGGTGCTGAATTTCACCCAATAACTTTCTTTCGTGTGCATAGATGGCCGCGACTCTGAGCGTTTTCATGTTGGCTATGGTGCTGTATCCCCGTGTTCAAGAAAAACTTCGCGCTGAAATCGAACGCGTCGTGGGCAAAAATTGTGTGGTCAAGTTTCATGAAATCAAGGACCTTCCATATCTGGCTGCGGTCATCAAAGAAACGCTAAGGTGAGGTTCTGAGCCTCAAAGAATCCTGATCGTCTCTTATTTAACGCAGATGGCGTCCTATGGGTCCCCTAGTTATGTCCTTATTCACATCTTGGAATGCAATCACTCATTCTTTCTACAGGTGTTCCCCATCGCTTAATACAGGACGATGTGTATGATGGACATTTCATACCAAGTATGTATTCTATATTGACATTTATATCTTTATTTATCTCGCATTGAAGAGGGAACTTTAATTATTCCAAACATATGGTATGCTTCGCAAGCTACCCAAATGTTCGTTTTGGCTAAGACGTCTAGGGCCATGCACCATGACGAAGTTGTGTACCCAGATGCCAAGGAGTTCATACCAGAGCGTTTCCTCTCTAGTGATGGCTCAAAGCTTGTCAATCCCCCAGATACCAAAGACTTTGGACATCATTCATACGGTTTCGGACGCAAGTCTATTTGATTTATCAATCTCACACTATGGACTGACATTGTGTGTTGAAAGGGCGGTCCTGTCTTGGATACACTATCGCAAAGTAGGTCTTGACATTGCATTGTATTGGCGTGCATACTGATTCCTCATCGAACCTAGCAATGCATTGATCTTGAATGCGGCGAACATTGTTCTAGCTTTCAACATCTGCAAAGCCAAAGATCATAATGGGCAGGAAATCACTCCCGATCCTAATGCTATGCTTGATGAAGGACTTGCAGTGTGCGTTTCCTTTGACTTTATCCATATTTCCAGCTTTGATCTGTAACATCAGGCGTCCCGAGCCATTTGACTGTGCTCTCAAACCTCGCTCGGAGACCATCGTGGCGTTGATTGATGCCCATGTCAGCAATATCTGAGCTTCGTTAATAGATAGCTTCCTGAGTAATTGAATCATGAGAACTCCTTGCATTCCCCAAACTCGACTATTATTTCTTTTGTTACGATCAGCGCCCTAGTACATCGGAACTTCAATTTGCCTAATGGCTGATATTCTAGAGTGGCATCACAACCAGGTATCAATGGACCAGTGTAAGCCTTATCGATGATGAAATGCGACCAATGGCTCTGTTGCACGCGGAGAACTTCTCCATTTTCATTAGCTATGATGATAGCTGTGATGAAGTTTCATAATAAATATAATTGTTCCATATTACAGCTGTTTTGATAATAATATACGCATTTCGTGCTTCAAAATCCTTTGTAAGGAGCGCTTGACAAAGCCTCGACTCAACAAGCAGTTATTCCGGTTGTCCTAGTAAGATTGGAGTTATGTATTATCTCAGGGCGTTTCTCCGAGTCTCACCCAACCGGGGACATCATTGAAAGAATGCGACCCTTCCTAGCCCTTCCTCCGACTGGTTCGGTTTTGAATTTTCCATGTCACATGTCACTGCTGCTTAAGCGCTGCTTGTTTTGTACCTACCCTAATACGGACGTATCCGTTCCGTTTCAACTCCAGCCCAAACATATCGGTTACAACTTACGGTACGGGCTTCACCCCCGTCGAGATCTATACAGACACGGAGAAACACGGTCGTGCACAGCCATCATACGGATGCCTAGTAAGGTAACTCGATTGAAGGCTGACCCAACAATAGCGAACGATGTGCCGATGTGTATGGGCCAAGCGCTGCCGGGCCTTGTCTCAATGTTTCACCTAATTGGGAAACGCGACTCGGACACGTTACATCCGGCCAGCAGACCCTGTCAGACCCTGTCCGTCTCCACCACTCTTCATTTAGAAGTTAGAACCGTGCTCCTTGAACATTTGTACGGCACGGTTGGAAAGGGTCGGAGCTCTGGTTGCAGCTGAAATAGGTACTAGGTAATAGAGCCCGGCCAAGGCCACCGTCCCGTTTGGAGCAGAATATTATACGTTACGGTTTACGGTTACGGTACAGACCCGTCTTTCCCGTAAATATATACGCCATACGGTAGCATATGGTTAGCATACATGTCATAATGTCATTAGCTGAAATAAATAATAACAGTTGCTGACAGTTTGCCGACCCTTCTGTCCTCAAGCGAATTGTAGAATAGCGCGTATCGTAAATGACACATTCAAGACTGCATGAATCTGAGAACGCATGGAAACTAATCAAAATACCATCCCCCATTGATAGAGATCTACAGAGAAGCATGAATCATAACAAAGAAAACAGGCATTTACTTGCACTTTGTCCTTGGATTCGCGTATAAGGTCAGATGACTTGAACTTTTCGGAAGTTAGGAACCTACCCGTAATAAAGGACGCCTCTTTGGAAACTATGTAGGACACAAGTCCTGCGATTTCATCTGGTTGACATACACGGCCCAGAGCAGAGCTCTGACTAGCCTATAGTTAGATGAATGAGCATGGTTTGAGAGATAAGAAGAACTATGATCACCATCTTGTTGATAGCATCGATGTCTCCACCAAATATAGGCAGTCCCAGGACTAATGACGGACTTATAATTAGCTGAAGCTACGTGGAAACGACTGACCCATTGGAGTGATAGTGAAACCTAGATTTGAATAAACAAGGGCTCTGAGTACCATACTTTTCGCCTACCTGGGGCATAAGAATTGACTGTGATATTGTGCTTTCCGAGTTCCAGGGCAGTAGTTTGCGTCAAACCTCGGATTGCAAATTTTGTAGCAGAATATGGACCGAAGGATGCTTGACCTATAGGATTCGGAAGCAAAGAGTGAGAAAAGATCTTCAGCTTCGTTCTAAGAATTCTAATTACCTTGCTTTCCGGCTATAGACGAAGCACCTACGATCCTCCCCCCACGATTTTGTTTTATCATCTGAATTGCTGCATACTTGTAACACAGAAAAACGCCTCGAAGGTTGACAGCCATGACACGATCCCAGGTCTCGACGGTGGCTGCATAAATGACCGAGTTTTAGCTTCGAGAGACTTGTTGTTACACCAGGCTCACTGTCAACGATGTCGCCCCAAGCCGACACTCCGGCATTTGCGACCATCTAAACTGTACAGTCAATTGACAATGATTGAGACGAGAACCTGATACTAACGACATCGAGAGATCCAAATTTCTCCACAACGATATTGACCATCGACTCAACTTGAGCATCTTGAGACACGTCTGCAAGCAAAATTATAGATTCTCTGCCCTTATTCTTTATTTCCGCTTGAAGGGTTTCCAGCTGCAATCCATTCGATGCAATGTCGTTTACGCCTACGTCGTATCCATCGGCTGCCAGGCGAAGAGCGATGGACCTTCCTATCCCGCCGGCACAGCCAGTGACAATGGCGACACCTTTACGATTCTCCGACATTGTAATTTGTTACCCTTCAAAAGAAACGATAAAACTCTTTAGCTGCTGTTTGTGTGGCACGTGTAGTAGCGTCGGAACGTTGGCTATTGCTTATTCCGTTTTGTGCGGGCCAAGCTATATCCCAGTTCCAGAAATGCCCATTTGTCACCACAAATATGTTATTAAAATGCGATGTATTGAGGTCTTGCGATGTTTTAGAATTTCGGGTAATACGGTCAAAACTCGCTTCAGCTGGTTGCCATTCAGAATTCGCTCGGTTCAAGTTGGTACAAACAGAAGTAAAGTCTGTCACAGTGTGACAAGTTACACTTTTTGAAGTACTAGTGCGATGAAAGAATTATCTTTTCGCTCCATTTACAATGGCGGAACCTCTGCCCATTGCCGTTGCGATTTCCATAGCTATTCTATGCTTTCTCAGCTACCAGTGGAACAAGGAAAGAAACCTACGCGGGTTACCTTTGCCTCCAGGTCCAAAGGGTCTCCCAATTCTAGGCAACTTCTTTCAAGTATGTGATGCGTCTCGATGAGATGTCCTACTCTAATCTTATCTCAGATTCCTTCCCATCACTACTGGCTGAAGTTCGATGAATGGGTTCGAGAATACGGTTACAACCCTCATAATACCATGATTGATTTTCTCAAACCACGATTCTAAAGGTCCAATCTGCTCTGTAAGCATTTTTGGGAAACCAATCGTTATTCTTGGGTCTCCGCGGGTGGCCGCGGATCTTTTGGGTAACCGTCGTTCCATTGATTGCCTGTTGGTCTCTCAAAATCTTCTCTTAGATCGCCGATCCGCCATTTATTCAGACCGCCCTCGGTATGCTTGGGTACAGATGCCTCAGTTTCAAACTCTTACGTACTGTTAGATGGGTTCTTGCGTCCGAAATTATGGCCAGGGACATGCACGTCGGTGTCATTCGTGTCGGGGAAAAGTATAAACCCTGCTGACGCGCATCTTTATGCTAATGTTTTGCAGACACAGAAGATTTCGCAAAGCTGTGCATGCAGGTCTTCAACCCAAGGCAATGTCCTCGTATCACCCTATAGAGGAACGAGAAGCTCGCATATTTCTCAAGCAAGTTCAAAAGAATCCGGCTGATTTTAGGAATAGCGTCAAGAGGTAGTATGCCACGAAGTTTCACCGACACGTTATTGATTACCTCTAAAGATATACGGCTGGTGTCATACTGGGAACCATGTACGGCCATCGAGTTTATGAATTCGAGAGTGATCGCTTTGCTCCACGGGTTTTTGAGTCAGCGTCTCGATTCGCAGGTACCTTGGCACCGGGGGCTTTCCTTGTGGACGTTCTGCCTTGGATACAGTATATTCCCTCCTGGGTTCCCGGTATGTCCTGGCGAAAATCCGCTGCCGCATGGGCCCGCGAAGACAATGATCTCTACACGGAATTGCGCGAAGAGGCGAGGGTGACTGTGTTCTCGCACTGAATCGGCTCTTGCTCATACTTTGACGCAGCACAATCATTCTAGGCAGGCATCGTTCATCTCGGAAGGCTTGTCTGACGTGGGATACGGCGTTTCCGAAGAGGAATTGGCATATATCGGGGGTACAATTTCTCAAACTCCCGATACCGTGAGTATACTCCTTGCTTAAAGTACCCTTATGCAAACTAGAGATGCTTTTAGCTCATGGCCGTCTCAAGCAGCTTCATGTTGGCTATGACCAAGTGGCAAGCGATTCAGCAAAAAGCCCAGACCGAAATTGACCGAGTCATCGGGAGAAGTCGTTTCCCCGTGTTTGCTGACCGTGTGTCTCTGCCTTACACCACCGCGCTGGTGAAGGAAGTTTGTAGATGGCAGCCTGTGGCTCCGCTGAGCGTCCCTCATGCCTCTACACAGGTCAGTCTTGCATTTTAAGTATCTTCCCGCAATAGTGAATTGTCAGGACGACGAATACATGGGCTATTTCATCCCTAAAGGCACCACCGTCATTAGCTCAATTTGGTGCGTCTACCTATCTTGTAAGCAATTCGTACCGAATATTATCAATGCAGGTCCATTCATCGAGACCCCGAGGTCTATCCGTCACCGGATACATTCGATCCCGAACGCTTTTTAGATGAGGCTGGACAAGAGAAGAATACGGAAGAGAGTAAAGTCCTAGGTCATCATTTGTACGGTTTTGGAAGAAGGCAGTATTTTAGCCTTTCTGCAACCTAGCATCTGACGGAACTTGATGGCAGGCTTTGTCCTGGAGCCACAATGGCAGATCAAGCCGTATGGGTGTTCGTGGCTCATGTGCTGTGGGCATACAGTCTCAATCCTGCACTGGATGAACATGGACAGGAAGTACCGCCCGCCGTTGATCCATTGGCGTTTAGTTCAGGTGGTGAAGCTTCGTAAATCGCCTCAGCTAAAGTAAACGAAACACTGACGATCTTGTGACAGGCATCCTCTTCCTTTCAAGTGTCGCATCATTATGCGCGACGGCGTCAGAGAAGTGCTTGACGAATTCGAATCGCCACTTGAAGAGTAAATCTCAGTTCCAAATCTTCAGAAGTCCATCGACTTACGATTCTTGTGTGCATCTCTTGTTAATTTCCTATATGTATATTGTAGAAAATTTCAACTTCGATTACACTTTGTCACTCGTAGCCTGTCCGCAATACGATAAGGCACAGTCAATTAGGCTTGAACCTTTGACTTCATTCTGATTGAAGTGACATTGAAGTGTGTTTACAGCAAGTCAAAGGTTCCGAAGAGTTTAAATCGGCGGGTTGACTTCAGTCTACAGCTTCAGATTTCAGAACCAACTCGATTCGGCCGTCGACTTAGGGTTTATACTTGAGTCTGTAGATTAGACGTTGAGGTCGGTGCTTGAGTGACTCAAGTTACGATCAGCTTGGGTTGAGTTGATCGACTCAGACTCGAAGCTTGAGATCTTCAGGACGAAAGTGGCTTAGCCATGGAAACTTAAGAAAAACATCGATAGCATTTTAGAATTGTTTCACAATGTCAGCAGTCAAGATGACATACATCTAAATTCTTGGACTGAATCGGGCTTCTGCGTCGCTGATCAACACTACTCTACAGGGTTGCTAATGTAGGGCAGCTTTGGTGGCTTCCACAACAGCCACAACGTTGGAAGAGCGAGGTGTGATGGAACACTTGAAGGGAACAGGACGACTGGAAAGGGCACCTCGTCAGTCAACATGCAGGAGAGAATCTAGAATATCAACTTACACAACGAGACCTTCGTCCACAATGTCGGTCCTAGAAGGCGTAATTAAGTTGCCAGAGGCATCACAAGCTCGCTCGATGTTGAATGCCCATAAAATGGATGCAAAATCGATAAAGAGGGCTTGATTTGCCAGATACATACCGATGCATATTCTGTAGACAACCGTAAGCACCTTGTGGGCAGATTACTCGAATAAAATACATCACCTTTTACCAAAGCCGTATGTTACATGTCCAAGGTTCAGCGTATCGGCTGGAGTCACATCATTCTGACCCGTCTCGTCTAAAAAGCGGTCAGGCCGGAATTCCTCGAAGTCAGGATATATCTCAGGGTCCCTTGGAAGAAGTTGCAACAGAAGAACCAATATCTGATGCCGAGAATTACCTGTTCATCGCCCTATATACATTTAATTCAACTCGGCATCGCGAAGGCTTAGAAGCAACCGACTTACCAAACATTATATATCACGACAGTGCCTGCATTGACAGTTGAAAATTGAGAAAAATACGTCCAATTTATAGCTTACCTTTGGGGATAAAGTGCCCTTCGTACCAGTCATCCTGAACGTATGAAGCTCAAGAGAGATGCTAAACATGTTTGGTACTTACCTCGTATACCCGTCGAGGAAGACCTGGAATATGTATTTAAACGACCGGCAGGAAATAAACATTATTATCCTCACCCAAAGGTCCAACTGGCCTCCAACGTAGAACTTCCTTCACCAAGGCTCGTACATAAGGCAGGTGAGGTTCGTCTGCGAAAGTAGGCATGCGATCACGTCCCACAACAGAATCGATTTCTGCCTGGGCACGTTTCATGACATCAGGATAAAGTACCATAGCAAGCATGAATACGGAAAGAGAAGCCGCGGTCTGGTTATTGATTATAAGATGCACTGGATCTAGAGTGACGAGCTCACAGTCTCTGCGCCAGCCCCGCTTGAGAGTAGTATTAGCGCCTTTCTTAGGCTTGCACAAGATGCAGCACTTACAACATAGTTCCAGACAGCCATGCAGATTCCTTATCAGTCAGCCGATATCTTTCATTGTTTTCCACGAGTGAAGCTGCGAAGCAGGGTTTTGAACCGGTGGTTTTCTAGTAGGATTGAACAAAGTCGATCGAGTTTCACAAGCTCGCCTACCACTCGATTACGGACGGTGTCCATAAAGCCTTCAAACATCGCTGTGTCCTTGGCGTGCCATTCGAGTCCCTCACGCTTCCACTTGGCCATCCAAGTTGGCAAGTACTTCATTACGGGGAATATTTCAACTAGATAGGCACCTGGTAGAGCTGCGTGAACGAGTCGATGCATTAGGTCGTTGATACGTGTAACCAGGGCGTCGTTCTCAGGTTTAGATTCCATTGATGGCCATCCATACACAGCCGATAGGACTGTCGATGCCGAAGATCTATAAAATGTCGTACTTGTGACAGAATGAAAACAACGAATAACTAAATAATACCTTTTCAAATGGTCATCCCATTGGTCTGGATCGCGGATAAGGTGACCTGTAAGAAGTGCGGCCTCTCCCTCTTGAAGTGACTTATACTGTGCTGAGGACCGTGCATTCAGGCCTTCACTAGCTGGACGACGCATCCTACGCCATCTGTAGAATATTTAGGCTGAACAAAGTTTACGATGCGAATCAGCAGCGTACAAGTCACCGAAACCAGTGAATGCTATCAAAAGGCCACCAGTCAGGATTTCACCTGCCATTATAAAACGAGGCCTGTCGCTATAGACATGGCCATGTCTGTCTAAGTTTCATCACATTAAGACGATTTGAAGGAATAATAAGATGACATACTCAAAAGATCAGCAGCGACTTTGTGACTATTCAAGACTATTACATGGTTGCCTGCCAAGTTCAGGTAGAACAATGGACCTTTCAAAATGTAATTTGCGAGGCGACACTTCCAAGGTGGACATACCATAGACCGCTTTCCACTCGGTAAAACGAAACCACTGGAACTTGGGAATCTGGAAGATGTTTCCGAGGATAGGCAAGCCGCGCGGTCCGGGCGGAAGATATCGAAGGTTGAGTCTGTATTTCCAATCCACGCACAGGATACTAGTGAGAACTAGCACCCCGCAGACAAGCCACGGATTCATGTTTGAAAGGAGACGTGTCGAGGCCAGTGATTTTAGTTTTACCAGAGTCATAGTATAGTCTGCGAACGAGGGAAAGGATCTAGTCACACAAGGAGCAATCTGAATCGCCGTACATATCGGAGTTGTATCGGAGAGACTCACTCCGTGGTTCGGTTCGGTTTCGAGAGTTACTAAGCGGCGGAATCAAGGCGGAATGTCAAAAATCGATGCACGCTCGGAACACTGATAAGAAATACCTGGAACAATATGGAAGGAAGGATCTTTGATGGTAGGAAGCTGATTGTCGCGTATGCGTTAGCGCTGATTGCGTATACATACAATTCAGCAGGCACGTGATTCTTCATCCGACAAATTCTATTGGTTGAATACTATTGCCGGTCTTTACAAATCAGCTGTGACGCGTGACTGCCCGGGAATTGTATGTAATTTTGTCTCGCATGGGCCCCGTGTACAGACGACCTTCGTTCCTTCCTATCTTCGCATAAACGTCGCATTATGACTGCCAAGTTCAATCCGCTGACTGACATCCCTGACCTCAGTGGACGCGTGGCCATTGTTACTGGTGGAAAGCATGTTGCTCATTCAATGATGAACTCTTCGTCTAAGACCTTTTTCAGTCGGGGGATGGGATTTCACATCACCCAGCAGCTCGCGAATCATGGTGCAAAGGTGTACTTGGCAGCGCGCTCAGAATCTTCTGCAGCGGCAGCAATCGATCGTATCGAAACCGAGAACAGCAAGCTGAAAGGACAAAACAGAATCGTTTTCATTCGTCTGAATCTGAGTGTCCTCAAAGAAGCGAAGTCCGCTGCTGAAGAATTTCTCAAGAGAGAAAGTCGGCTTGATCTTTTAGGTGCATTTTGACCTCCATTTCAGCTGTAAAGAATTGACGTTTTGTTTCAGTCAATAATGCAGCTATGTATGCTTTCCCTTATGATCTGAAATGGTTGAACAATGGTGTACTAGTATGAACCATCCATACGCTCTAACTCCAGACGGCTTGGAAGACAGTTTCGCAGTCAAGTGGGTCATTATCATGATTTGTCAAAACCGTCAATTATTATTCATCTGTAGTCATCTTGCACATTTCGTTTTCTGCAAAACACTTCTCCCGACCTTAATCGCGACCGCAAGCCAGCCGGGCTCGGACGTCCGCGTCATAACTGTATGCATGACTTCAAGTTTCACATTTTCGTAACTCACATTCTTGTAGGTATCGTCTTTAACTCACCCTCTTGCCCCTGCTGGAGGCAAATGGAACACCATAGATCAGATTAATGACCCTCTGGCTTGGAATTGGTCTCGGGACTTCATGCGAGGAAGATATGTTCGTTACGGTGGGCAGAGACTACATGTTTTTTTTTTCACTGACCGCGTTTCAGCGCGATCTAAACTTGCCAACATCCTCTTTGCAAAGCAACTCCAGAAGGAGTTTGATGCAGCGGGAGTTTCAGCCATCTCTACTGCTCTTGATCCTGGAGGTGTTGCTACTCAGACCGTCATCGACGATGTTGGTAACATTCCGATTATCAGTAATCTCCTCCGATATTTGCTCCGGACGTTCGCCAGATCTCCTTTACAGGGTGCTGCCAATGCACTGCTGTACTCAACTTCTGTTGAAGTGAAGAAGAATGAAAAAGTTTATGCGGGCAAGTTTGCGGGCGACAATTGGAAGATTCTTTCTGGTAGCAAGGATGCTAGGAGTGACACTTTGGCGGAGCAACTTTGGAAGATCAGTGATGACATTACCGAAAAGATTCTGTCCAATCATTTGGTTTGACGGAAACCATTGAAAATTTAAAACATGGGAGTGCCAAGGGAGTGCGTGGAAAAAGAGCTTCAGTAGGAACCGACTGCGGCAGTATAGACTACTGTAAGACTACTCCGAATTGGAAGGTTGTGCAATGGGCACGGCGTAGCACCCCAGAATATTGGATTCACTACATGTACCTTTAATCTCAGGAACATACCGAGGATAAGGCGTGTATACCTGTATACACTTCCTTCCTTCCTTCCTTCCATCAAATCGCTTGTTCTATCGCTATTGTCATGAGGTAACTGGGTCTAAACGTACGTAGATAGATGTTCTCCGTCCCGATGTAGTCACATCAAGACAGGACCCTGGATTATAGGAGAATATCCTGGATCCAAAATGCCAATTTTGGGGGTGTTTTATGCGAACCGTTTTTGTGATTTTGGGCCGGGTTTTTATGCGAACTGGGATCCAGCCCTGCTGGGGGGCCGGTTTTTATGCGAACCGGCGCTCCGGCCTACCAAAATAGCCAAAAAAAGGCTATCTACGTCAAGTACAGCAATGTAGTAAAATTTTTGATCTGCGCTGTAGTGGAGTGGTTAAGTTGCTGTTATAGAGTGAGGTAGGTCTGTGGTTCGACCCATCATACTCCCAATTTTGCTCCCAACCCCACCCTACCTTATGCGAACTGTGCTCCGGCTTCCGCCTGCGGCGGGCCTGTTTTATGCGAACTTTGACACAGCATTTTGGGATTTGGGGGGGGTTTCTTATGCGAACCAGGATCCAGGATGTTCTCCTATAATCCAGGGTCCTATCAAGACTCGCACCGTGTACCAATATCGTAATCGGCCGTCAACTTCGCGGTCGGAGAGAAACGTTTCAAGTTTTTTAGATTCAGGATTATCAATTTATTCGATTTCCGACGAATATTCCTCTTATCCAAAATAGCGGTTCCTTTACCAAATTCGGACTTCGGGTATAAAAGCTCAGGTGTATCGATTGACATCAATCCTGATGATCGTGCTGTTGCTAAGCTGTCTAACAATTGTCGTAGCGTACCTTTTCCTGAAAAGGCAACACCCTGGTCCACCAAGGTGGCCGATTCTAGGCAGCATATTCTCATTGCCAAGAAAAGCCGGTCACGAACTTCGTGACCGCATACTATGCCTGGTCGAAGAAGTTAGGTAAGTAGTTTAATCCGTTCGAATTGGCTTCTTATAACCTCACGTCCCTTAATACTTAGATGCTGATGTCATTTACTTTGATATTCTTGGTTCTTCCGTCCTAATTTTGAACTCGTTCAAATCAGCGAAGGACCTTCTGGAACAAAGATCAAACATATACTCCAGCAGGTAGACAAAACACTCCTCTTTGAAAACACGAAAATGACTCCTTCATGGCAGACCCCCTCTCGTCATGTTGAATGAACTGATGGAAACGAACTGGAATTTCGGATTATTGCCCTATGGTATGTCATAATGCTCTCTTCTTAGATAGCTGCTTCATATTCTTAGGTGATACATGGTACAAGCATATTTCATCTCGGAGTCAAACATTTTTCACTTCTCAGGAATGCTTGTAAGCGATTCTTCCACCAAGGATTTCGACCATCGGCCATTTCGCGCTTCCGCCCCCTGCAGCTGAAGAACTGCTACCGCTTCTTGCGCCGTCTACACCAACGCCAGGATCAACCTATCGATGTCATGGAGGAACTCCGTTTGTATGTTAATACCCTTTCCAGAGGGAAACAGCTTTCTCACATATCATCGCTATAGCATGTCCGCATCTACCATTTTGTCTATAACATATGGGCTCGAGGTCACCTCTTTAGATGATCCCATTCTCCACGTTGCAGAGTCTTTCAGTGCTGCCATAGTCGAGGCAGGGGCATTGCCTATCACCTTTCTCTTGGATTTATTCCCCGTGCTCAGATATATACCCGAGTGGTTCCCAGGTAAGTAAAACGATAGATTATTTTCAGCCGTGATACTTACTTTTTGACCCTTTCGAGGTGGCGGATTCAAACGAAAATTACGCGAGTGGTTGAAACGATCTCAGGACATGACAGATGTACCATATGCTCTCTCAAAGCGGGCCTTCGTAAGTGGGATTCGCAGTTTCGTTAATTTGAGGGTCACATTCATTGACAGGAGGAGAAATCCGGTTACCCATCGATGGTTGCGACGGGTCTAGAGCAGTTGGATCCGACTGGAGAGACAGGACCTGAAGAAAAGACGGTTACTTCCGTTGCAGCGAGCACACATGCTGGTACGTTGTGCGTTTCTATCCGTTCTCGCACTGAAGCATTTGTTAGGCGCTAACTCTGTAGGTTGCCCATACTTTGATGGAGTTGAATTATCTCATGATAACAGACTGACGCCGTCATCTCCTCGTTCATACTCAGCATGATTACACATCCAGAGATACAGCAGCGAGCACATCAGGAGATTGACGAACAGCTCAAGCGCGAGAGACTGCCCAACTTTGATGATCAAGATGTATTACCCTATGTCTCCGCCATTATCAAGGAGTCGTTGAGATTCCAAACTATCACGCCTTTGGGTGAGCTTATGCCTCGAGTTGAATCATTCTATGTGATTAACTAGTTTTAGGTGTCCCACATTACATCGACGTGGAAGATGTTTACAATGGCTACAGAATCCCTGCTAAAACGACCATCTTTGCAAATTTATGGTACGTGTGACTTGTGTCAAATACTCTCGTGCTCAGTCCGACTCATAGGGCGATGCACCATGATGAAGTACGTAGAGTCATTATTGATAATTGGACGCACATCTGAACCATTCCATAGAACATCTATCCGGACCCTTTTACCTACAACCCAGACCGTTATCTCAAAGATGGAAAACTTGATCCTGACGTCGTAAACCCCGAGATTATAGCCTTTGGATTCGGAAGAAGTGAGTTATCATTCACAGGTTAATGTCACTCGTAACTAACCTATTGACAACAGGGGCATGCCCGGGCAAACCTTTCGGATTGGCATCGACGTGGATCGCCATTGCCTCTATACTGGCAATGTTTGAGATCCGTAAAGCCAAAGATGAGGATGGAAACATCATAGAGCCGACGTATGAATACAAGGACGATTTGCTCCTGTAAGTCTCGCTTCGTGCTCTCTTCCACTCAAGTCTTATTGGGGAACCGCAGAATACCATTGCCATTCAAGTGTGCGTTCGTACCACGATACAAAGGTGTAGAAGACCTGTTGCCATCAGAGGACTGACGCTTTCCAGTCCATGGTCGAGCACTGGTAGACTGTATAATGTAGATGCTATCAAAATTACAGCTATTGGCTTTGCTATTCTGATCTTGAGAGTATGACTGCAGGCCATGTCCTCGAGTCTTTAACTTGCACTAAACATCCGTGCCGGCTTGTCCAGGTCCGGAAACGGCAACACCAGGCGCTGTCAACAGATTTCGGCACTGCGTCTGTTGCCAACTTGAAAACTACCACAATCTTTTACCTACTTAGCATGTTGATCGTACCTCTAGGTAAATACCGACGAATGGAGTTGTCTTACGGTTCCCTGTGACTGAGTGTACCTGCCATCATAAGTAGTCAGCGTTCAATACACCGTTTTATTTCCGAAGCTCTCTGTTTTGTTTACGTACTAAAAAGTCCAAAATTTTGATTTCAAGTATCGAAAAAGGTGCAGCGCAACCCATAATCAAGCTGTTTTCTTATCTGTTTTGATTCGAGCAGTAAATTCAGACAACCCAAACCTCTTGGAAAATAGAAAGTCCTAATAAACGCCATTAGCGTCAAATTTCGGCATAAACCTAATGAACACATACCCAAAATGTTCGAGGAAAGAAGGTGTCAATGAACCAAGTGATAAAAGAGCCATTTCCCACCCAAATCCAGGCGCGTGGCTTGGCTTTCACCGCCTCTGCTACAACTACCTTTACATACACTCTGAGGGCCATCCCAACATATTGGGTGGCAATTCCGAGTCCAATGTTCCCACTGAGGTGGC
>QLOY01004243.1:0-13624 GCA_003313965.1 Megacollybia marginata
AGACCATCCTAGCCTTTGATGCCTTCAATCTTGTGGGTTTCAGGTCCACCATATTGGTAGATTTTATCAGTAGATCTGTCAAGAAATGAAAATGTGTGCTCAGCCTGAGTATTGTGAAAGTTGTGAAAACCTGGACATCCACTTTTATTTTTTGAGATAAATGTTCCTAGCAAATCTACCAATATGGTGGACCTGAAACCCACAAGATTGAAGGCATCAAAGGCTAGGATGGTCTACAAAGTTGGAACAAATGCTATATTGACCTAGGCGCATAATACAACTTTCACAATGTTCAGGCTGGGCAGTCAGTTTCACACTTTTTCATTTCTTAATAGATTCACTGATAAAAATTTCCAACAAATCTACCAATATGGTGGACCTGAAATCCAGAATATAGAAGCCATCAAAGGCTTGGATGGTCTGCCAGAGGTGAACAAATGCTAGATTGACCTAGGCATCAATTGACATATATTAGCATTTTCAATACATATTGACTGGCATTGACTAGGGTATACTGACCCATAGCTATTGAATATAAGCCTATAGAAGGTAAATGGATACCTTTAAGGGTATATATATATGCCTATTAAGGAGTTGTATGTCTATTTTTATTTTCATGGCTGGCTTTTTGAAAATAAAATGCAATTTGTGCAAGAACAAGAGCATGTATAGCAAAATGAATACTACCATTAGAACCACATTGAAATTCTGCATCTATTTATATAAAGAAGTCAAAAATTCCCACAATCATAACTTGCCTAATCTGGACATGTTCCCTTGATGGCTTCAAATAAGCAACCATTGCAACCATATCAAAATTCTGCATCTGCCCATATAAGGTAGTCAAAAGTTCCCACGGCCACTGCCTGCCTAATCTGGGCATATGCCATGGTCTATCTTTGATGGTTCTGATTATTAGTGCTTTTTATGGATTTTATTATTGTTTACCAAAAATAGATTTGCCATGCCCCTGCCATAATGCTTAGGATCTATTATAAGCTGGCTGGCTTGGGGTATCAAGAGCATATATAACAAAATGAATGTTACCATTAGAATCACATCAAAATTCTGTATCTGTCCATATAAAGAAGCTAAAAGTTCCCACGGTCAATGCTTGCCTAATCTGGGCATATGCTATGGTCTATCTTTAATGGTTCTGATTATTAGTGCTTTTTATAGATTTTATTATTGTTTACCAAAAATAGATTTGCCATGTCCCTGCCATAATGCTTAGAATCTATTTTAAGCTAGCCGCTTACCTTATCTGGGGTGAACCACATTGAAATTCTGTATCTGTCTATATAAAGAAGTCAAAAGTTCCCATGGTCAATGCTTGCCTAATCTGGGCATGTCCTTGATGGCTTCAAATGGGATATCACCATTTCAACTACAAAGTTCTGCATCTGTCCATAGAATAGTCAAAAGTTCTCACAATCACTGCTTGCCTAATCTGGGCATGTCTCCTTGATGGCTTCAAATGAGTATCACCATTGCAACCACATCAAAATTCTATCTCTGTCCATATATGGAAGTCAAAAATTCCCACAGTCACTACCTGCCTAATCTGGGCATATGCCATCATCTATCTTTAATAGTTTCCACCTGATAAGCCCACTTATTTCGCCTAATAAGACGTGATGGTCCGGGCGCTCCATCACATCAGTTTGGGCCCGTTTTACCCTCTGGCCACAGCACTTCAAGAGCACTCCAAAAATTAGAGACTTGGAAGGCAGCATAGAGGAGGGGAAACGTGACTGTAGTAGTACCTACCTGTGTAACACCTCTATAGGCTTGAAATCACTCATTTTAAGACGATAGATATGGTATTTTAAAGACAAGATGAATTGACAGCTATACAGTGGGCGAAATAGAGCTTGAACCTACTCCTCATCACTCTCACTGATGAACTCTTTGCTCTTGTAGGTCCGACGCCTCTTGGGTGAGGCGTCTTCATCCTCTTCATCATCGTCATCCTCTTCTTTATCCTCTTCGTCTTCACCAGCTTTCTCCTTAGCAGCCTGACCCCTCTTTCTCTTTTTCCCTGCATCTGATTGTTTCTTCCTCAACTTCTTCCCCCCACCTGCTGCCTCTTTTACTTCCAGCTCCTTTTTGAACCTTGTCAGTTCTAGAGAGGACAACCTGACCCAACAGCATATTTTAGCACACCACGCGTCTTGCAATGTGATGAGGTCTGTAACTGAGAAGATTTTGGACGGATTGGTGAAAGGAATCCCAGACGGCCAGCCAACAACTTGAACGCCATATCTCAGCACAATTTCGCGGTCATATTGTTCATAACTCATACATGCTGTGGAGACGCCACTGATAACCTCTGAACACAATTAGCATTGATGCTGGAAGAGAGAAATGGAACACACACAGTTCAACAGCCACCGTACGTACCACCTCTGAGCGTACAGTTTTACGATCATTGCGCTCCCGCAAATCTGATTATGGTCAGCCACAGCACTTGAATGCAAAACAACTCACTCTGGGAATGCAGGCAGCACCACTGGTCAAATAGTTCAGTGATGGTGATGTGAGTCTTCCCCCTTGACTTTGGAATCAGTTCATTGATGAATTGAACACTTCCTCCTGTGTCAATACATTCAGGAGGGAAGGAGTCGTCAGTACTGCTGCGGGCAAAGAACGCAAACCAGTACGAAGCTCTAGAGCAAGCATCTGCATAACAGGTAAGTGCAAGTCAAATGGCCATAAAAGCTGAGGCTCACCTCATCATATATGTGCCGAATAGTATTGTGGACATCCAAGGATGCGGCCTTATGAGAGGCACACATCCCTGTACGCTTGATGGCGTGTTTTTCTAGCACAGCGTCTTTCAGCTCCTCTTCATCCTCCTTTGATAGATTCTTCAAACCCTCATCTGCCGCAATTGCCCTCTGTATCTCATCCAAGTGAACTTTGTCTTCTTCACAACGATCTAGAGGGGTATAAATAAGTTATGATAGCAGCACTTTATACCCTTACCTTTATTTAGCTCCTCAGCCCTTTGCAAGATTAGAGTGTTGGAGAGGCTGACCTGACAATTGGACTTTACTCCCTTAGAGTAGAAGAACAACCATTTGATATAGCTATCAGACTCTCCATGCTCTTGCGCTATTTCACTAAACCGTTTATGAAGGTGATCGCAAAGCTCGTCTAGAGCTTTATTCACCTTCTGGCGTCTGGAAGCATGGCGAGAGTATATTTCAGCTCGTATAGCCCTTGTGCGCTCCTGGTATGAGATGGGATGAGAGCGAGGCTGGTTAACACGATTTCCAGGGTTCCTTTCAGCCCAGGTAGATCGATATCGGGTGTGTTCCAACTCCCCTCCATCTTTTTGGGGTGCATCTGGCTGCAGAGGTTCATGAGGTGACGGGGGGCTCTGTTGAGGGCTCTGAGGTAGTGGAGGACCTTGTTCAGGACTTGGAGGTAGCGGGGGCTCTGCCTGAGAACTCTGAGGTGGTTGAGGATTTGGACGCGGTTGAAGACCGAGAGGTGGTTGAGGAGTAGGAGGTGGTTGAGGATTTTGAGACTGCTGTGTCTGGAGCAGCAGAGAATGAGGGTCCCGCACAAATTTGATAGACTGATGGGGAAGGGGTGTAGTCAAATGTCTGGAAGAAATGGGATGAGAAAAAATAACAGATGCAGTCAATATGTGCTCTGACCTATTGAATGCGGACAGTGTAGGATGATTTGTATACTGTATACTGGTAGAGGAGGATCGCAGGGTTGAGGCAGATGGAGATCTATGTGGAGTAGGCTGAATTGGATACAATGGAAGACGCTGCACCGGAGGGAGAGTGAATGAAGACGATGTTAAAGGTGTTCGAGGATAGGGTAAAGGCGGCTCATGTAACATCACACTGAGAGCAGACTGGCTCCTCTGCAGTTGATTAACTTGATTTGCATAGGCTGAGCTGGGAGATTGCGATTCTCTTGAGGCCCAGGGGCCATCTGAGTTTGCATAAGGCCATCTCTGTGGCATTGGCATGTTTAATTGTGTCAGAGTTGGCCAGTGCATTGAATTGGTTGATTGGGTCTGCAGCAGAGGTGCTGCAGCAGAATTTCTGTTTTCATTTTGATATACATTTAAGGAGGAAGCAGAAGAATGAGTCTGAGGCAAGGCATTCATACGATGGTGGGTATATGGGTTTCGGTATGGGTACGAGGACATCTTAGCGTGAATCAACAAACTAGTCTCGTGACACCAAGTTTCAGTAAACGCATAAGTAGATATATAGATTATACATACGCTGAAGTCTATCTATCTTATATGTATTCCAAACCAACTTCCTCTTCTGCGTTTTCTCCTACCTCCCATCCAGCTAAATGAGCAGGCTCTGTGATACCCATGCTCTCCAAAAATTCGCAAGTGCGGAAAGCATACACGTATGTATCCCAGTACCACTGGGCTGAAGAGAACAGCATCCCATGCTGATGCTGTAGCATTGAGATGACGCTTGACTCTAAGGAATTGGTGGGGTGAGCCTCATCCAGCGTTGCCCTCACCGCTGCTCTGTCTTCAATGGGAACCTGTGCCACCCAAAGCAAGCGAACTACTCTAGTGATGGCAGAATGGTTGAGGATGACAGGAGGCCGGACAGGTGGATCTGTGAGAAGGGGAACCTGCAGCTGTCTGCTGGCAGGTGATGAGAGAGGAGGCGGAAGAGATGTCTCTCTATCAAACGGATGGTTGACAACAACATGAGGAATACCAGGCGAGTTGGAGAAGGCGTTGATGATAGGGTTAACACTGATATGCACTGCAGAAGACGGGGAGCTGAAAGAGGCCGAAGGTGACTGCAATCTAACAGGAGTGTGCACTCCAGGCAGCGATTGCAGAGGCGAACACTGAATGGGTGCAGGACCAGCACAACGAGGAGGAGTGGCAGGAGCAGCAGGGAAACGGGAATGTATAGGAGCGATGCGGGGAGGTGTAGCAGGGATTCGACGAGGTGTAGAGGCAAGAGGGACCATTTTACTGGATTCTGCAGATGAAGATTAATACCAGCCATATTACAAAGAGTACGTACCTTGGATATCTCAACCGCTATGCACTGCTTGCTTTTATATATCTGCAACAAAGTCATTTCCCTTGAAGAGTAGGAATAGAAAGGCAGGGCAGAAGTTTTGGAAGGCAAAGTAGGAACAATATTGAGCAGACGTCTCTAGTGTAGTCTTAGCATGATGGCTAATAAACACTGTTAGCTTGATAACAAGTTTACAGAGCTGGAAAACGTACCGATCTGTATAGAGGCCGGGCCTTCCTCCTATCAGTACTACATAGTACTCAGCATGATCAACGTCCATATCCGCGCATAAGTTCTGGAACTCTGGCTCATCCTGAAACGAATAGAGCATTTTGCTGGGTGCGAGTGAATAGAAATGGTCCACCAGTGGTTGGAGGCTCAGGCATATGGTTCGAGCCTGGTCTTCGTCTCTGCATTGCACCACCATAGGAAACGGCTGGCCTCCTTTTCCACCCTTGACCCAAGGTCTGTGGTTAAGTCAGCAAAATCGGCAAACGGAAAGACAATACTAATGCGGCTGAATAGAGACCTGGTGAGTTTGATGTATTGGCTATGGCAGTAGGGGTAAGAAACGCAAATAATCGCGCCATCAGGTGTACTGGGCAAGCAGGAACCTAGAGGTCAGTAATAACGAGCAACCAAACAAATGATGCTCGGCTGCGAGATGGTCAGTGCATGCAGAGTGGGGACGAATACATAGAATAGATTGCGTGAATAACGAATTACATTCTATGGATAGCCTTTCTGGCGTATTCAACATTGTGTGGCATGGTATGAGATTGTAAGGGACACCAATTTTTGAGCTGCTTCTGAGTGTAATGTTCAGGATACAGGACTTTGCGATGACGACGTATGAGGCCATGGGCAGCAAAGTATCCTTTCGTTTTGTATATGTTACTACCGGTAGAGTAAGTTCTAGTAGAATGCCAATAGAGAATAGGACGCACATGAGTCTATAAAGTTCTCCCTTGCTTCGCAGCCGCTCCTGGTTTCTGAGCCTGTACTTCTCTTCTGCATCTTTTTGTACCTCCCTGAGATTGGCTTGATCCTTCAAAGGTACGTTCTGGCGCTCAGTACGCAGTCTACACAATTTGACAGTCAAAAAAAGGCAAAGACAACATATGCATACCTCTGCATGGATTCTTTCGAAGCTTGGTGTCATTGAGCCTTATTTCTGTTCCATGGATTAGATATTCCTTGAGTTTGCAATGCAAAGATATAAATCAACCTACTTTTCATTGTACCTCTGATTAGCTCGGCGGCAAGATGCAGCTCTCTCCAGGTTGGATAGCGCTGGACGGCCACACTTTTTTGGAGGTGTGGTAGGCTCAAGAACATCTGTTGAGGTCATGTTCGATTCTAATGTTTGTTTGGTAAGGATCGAGGGAGATGGTGACTGAGCGATGGACGTTAAGTACTTTAAGTAGTTAAGTCAGAGTTGTGACATTGTGAAATTATATGCTTACATAGCCAGTTAACGACTTTTATTCATCAGAGCCTCCTACAGAGGCAGGTAGCAGTATCGGAATGGCAGAAAAGATGTAATACAGCTATTTGAAGCAGAACAAACCAGTCATTTACCTATCTGTCCAAGAAATGGCCTGAAATATCTGAGTAGTGTGCGTGCAATCCAGAGCCAAATTCTATGCATTTGAGGGAAGGCAAAGGCTTTAAGTATATGCATTCAATAGTCTATCATGCTAGCAACAGTAGGTATACGTTCCAACGCAGTCTGCTATGCCATATCCTTCAAATACTCATTTTCAGCCCACTGCAACAGGTTTGACAGATGAAGGGCCTCCTCTGTCATGAATTGATTGTCTATGAAACGGAAGAGGGGGCCGGCTGCATATTGTGTCATAGAGAGACGTTGATCGCCTATTTAAATGGGGGTGTTGGAGTGGGTACAGGAGGCAGACAAAATGAGAGCGGTGCTGGCGGAGGGAAACTCAACAATAACACAAGCCTCCTCTAACACAAGATGAGCGCTTCGAGTGTGATCAAAGTGCCCCAACGCTTTGATTGCGCAGATGCCCCCGCCAAGGTTGTTGCTATCCCGATGCGGAACACAGGCTACCTGGCCGCCAAAGTTGACCGTGCAGCCAGGAAAAACACTGCGAGGAAAGGGTTTGGGAAGGAGATGGGGGCTATGTTGGTAGAGGCACGAGAGCGACTGGTTATAGTGCTGGTAAAGCTGGGGGTACCATATTTGAAAGGCAGCTGAAGAGGGGTCAAAGAGGTACAGAGAGATAGACAGCCTTACCGGAGTCAAAATGAGCAATGCGTTGGATGTCTGAGTGGCTGGTAAGGCGCTGAACAACATGGGCCGCTTGTTTAGTAAGTCTGAGACAACAGGGGGCCTTCAAGCCTATCCCGTGGTGGATGCCAAAGTTAATGATGGGAAAGGAGCCCCGTTTATGCATTCCACTGCTGCTGACTTCATTGCTGAGCTCCATGATACAGTCAAAGCTGCGGTTGGCCGCAGCAAGAAAGCCGGCATCTTCTGGAAACCCAGTAACGCAACCAAAGAGGCAATGGTGAGCATCTAGGAGAGCAATAGGTTTTCCCAACCATGGTACATATTCAAAGCCTTGGCTCAAAAGCTCAGCTACAGTGCGAGATTTGGGCTCGGGCTCAAGAAGGGGTTGAACGCGAGGACCGGTGATGGCGCCACGAATATGACGCATTTCCAGCATACTGAGGTCTACATAGGTAGGACGGGCCTCATGAATGATGCAGTTGATTGTAGTTTGCGTGGGGAGATGGCCCAGTTGCTCCTTTGCTCTCTGTCGATTTGCTTTGTGTCGATTGTGGGCAGTACTCTGTCTAACCGAAGGAAGAGGGTTTGTATGACTGTGTGGTGTATCTAGCAATGGGTGAGAGTCGTCTTGCAAATGCATAGATCCCAAATCATCGGCGCTCTGCTCATAGGCCTGCTTAAGGTTGTCAGCCAGGCTAAATGAGGCGCAGTGTACCAGGGTGGTGTCATCACGGTTCATATGGGTTTCGAGGGGTCTGTTCTCTCTGTTTTGGCCTTCACAGTCTCAGCGTCCCAGGTGTTGAGACAGAATTGACATGTTGGGGCCCCGAAAGAGTGAGCAAACAATGTCACATGACTCATCACATGCGTGTCAAAGGGTGACTCACCAGTGGCAAAGTCCGCCTTACCTCCCAGTCTCAAAGCCAATCCGTATGCGAAACATTAACACGTTCACAAATTCAACGACAGAAGCAAGATGTTCACTGCGAAATGCTGACCGCATTGCAAGGTTTGTCTCTTGCTCAATTTGCACCTTCACATGGCTGAAGCAAGATTCCAGGGCTACGTTCTTCCGAACGCCGTACACTGCAAGATATGCAGACATTTATTGATCATGAATCCAACATTCAGCCATTCCCTGCAGGTTTTGATGATGACGACGATGACGCTGCCAGATTGGATTCTGTGCTTGCTGGGCGTGAAGCTATAGATATCAGCCATGCAGGAGGTGAATTAGAAGAGGTATGGGTGGATTTCAAAGAAGATATATTTCATTAGAAACGGTACGCATTGTCTATATTTTATTAAAGAAGGTGCTAATGTTGTTGGCCTTCAGAAAATTCCGACGAGATACACGGACGCGTCGTGATTGCACTCAGCAGCATGTCGAACAATTCGAGGCTCACATGGATGCTATGACAAATGGATACATGAAATGGAAAGCCAGTTGTGGTCCTACTGGTTGGGAGGACACTTCGTTTGCCTCAGACCCCACTGAAGACAATGTACCTGCCTGCAATATTCATATCATCGATGTTTTCCGTGAATCCGACTTGCTCTTCACTAAACTCAATGGTGAGCCAGTGACAGCCACCCTCTTCCAACGCAGTCTTGTTCCCTGTGCTCCTGAGCATCCCTCTCTTGCAGTCACTGTCAGAACCATGGAAATGTTCAGGCTTCAACGTCTCCGCTACCCCCGTCTATCTGTACAATCCTTTGTATGTTTCCTTTGCGACATGCACTTGCAACCCACTGAGAGCTATCTGTACCAACAGTTCTCTATCTGCTTTGACGTCTACATTGCCGTCTGCAGCTCTGTGTGCCAGCGAGTGGAGAAAGCCATAGGTTTCACTGGGGATCACTGGTGCATTCAGCATGCCTGTCCTTCTTGCATGTATCGGCTACAGGGGGAGGAGGAGTTACGCTTCTCAATGCTTGTTACCTACAACAGCAATGATTCAGCTAAATGGGTTCTCCACCGCCGTCGGAATGAAGATGGTTCTGTGGGTTCAATCAGTGAGCGCGTTGATGAAAGGAAAGGGGGAGAGGGCTACTTCCTTTCACGAGAAGAAGTGGATGAGTGGTCAAAGGAGAATATGCAGGATTTAATGGAGGCCGTACGTCTTTTACCCCCCATAGAACTGAGCTCACCTCTTAACTAGGTCGTAACTGAATACAAGAAGAACCCTTGCGAGGATCATTGGCAAAATATGATTCATGACATGTCCTCGAAAGCCTGGGGAATCTTTGATGAGACTGGGATGTTTGTGTCCCTATGTTGACATGGCTTTGTTCTCATCGCAGCGGATATGGTTCGGAGTGGTGAATTGTAAGCAGTATCTCCGTCCACCATGTCTTATTGACTGTAGCAGGGCGAAATATCTGCTGGCTGTGGTGTCCCATCTTCTCCAGACACTAGGAAAAGGCTTATGTGGTGGATACAACATTGGCTGTAAGCTCACAAAGACCATCAATCGCAGTCGGCTTCGAGAGCTCGCCCAAGAGCTCCAGTTTGTCTCTGTGGTTGGACTCTTTCATGGCCACGCCCACAACTGCCTATGCCAACTGCGTCATTTAGGCACGTACCTTAAAGGATTGGGTATTGAAGACCTCGAGGGCTGTGAACAGTTCTTTGCTCGTACCAATGAGCTAGCAGCCTTGTTTTGTTACGGCAGCACTTTTCATCGTCGCCAGGCTTTGTGTCTCTTCTTTGAGCACTTAGACCAAGGCGACACCTATGACGCACTCAGTGAGTAAAGCTTTGTTCTACAAGGATTCTTACTGATGCTGGGAAGGTCGCTTTCTTCTGAATAACTACAAGCAAGCGCTCAAAATCATCGAAACCACTCCCCCTGCCGCCTCTCTGTATCCTGGTGGTTCAGCAGCCGTATTTGAACAATGGTTAGAGGAGGAGTATACATACCTGTCAAGTAAGGACTTGACGCCGCCAGAAGAGCAGTAGAGGATCGATTACTATAGGAAATTAGTGGTGTTGTGTGAATATCAGTAAGTGCGGTCTTTGATGATGCTTCAAGCTCACCTTCTGTCTTAGAAAGCAGCTCAATGCCACGCAAAGCAAGTTCATCAGCTTTAAGGTGGGTGAGCAAGACTTGCCTGGGACGAAGTGGTGGACTACACCTTCGTCTCTCAGTTTGATTTACTTCGCCGTGCATGCAGAGAGGATATATCCACCAAGCCATGGGCTACACCAGCAGGCCGCCTGGCGTTAGATGCGTTTTTCAAGGCGGAGAGGGCTCGAGAAGAGATTCAGAGGCTGAATCTTGAGATTCCATGCCTCACGACATGGATGCAGGACCTGGAGCACTCCCTAGAGTCAGCAGCCGCTTTCTACTCCTTGTCTGACCCAGTCTTATCCCATCACATCCTACTTTATCACCTCTCTCGCTGTCGATCCCACCATGTACAGAGAAAACGGCTCCAGTCCCTTTCTCAGCTTCATGGATGCACCGCACGCCTGTCGACTGGTACGGCACTGCGACCTCTACCTGTACTCTCTGGTAAGCCTTCGCCACCACCCACAGATGTTCAAGAGAAAGTAGATGTTGATGAGAGCGATGACGAGGACGATGATGCTGAAGTGGGAGCTATCCTGGAGGAGGTGATTTCAATGGCAACTGATGGACCGCCTTTATCTGTGGGAGATGACTAGGACAATGTATAGTATTCATTATTGTATAATAGCATGTCAATACAGTGGATTTGGGTCCATGGAAGTGCCCCCAGGCTTAATACACATATGATCACGTTTCCCCTCCTCTATGCTGCCTTCCAAGTCTCTAATTTCTGGAGTGCTCTTGAAGTGCTGTGGCCAGAGGGTAAAACAGGCCCAAACTGACGTGATAGAGCGCCCGGACCATCACGTCTTATTAGGCGAAATAAGCGGGCTTATTAGGTGATAGTTTCTATTTTTAAGTCAGGTAAGCAGCTGGCCAAAATCTGGGCATTATCGTGTTTTTCTATGGATTCTATTATTGTGTACCAAAAATAGCTTGCCGTGTTCTTGCCATGTCTTGCCATGATGCTGGACACCTGCCATGATGCCAGAGACTTGCCAGGGGCTGGTGTTATGGCTGTCCGATAGCCCTGCCAAAGTTATTGGAATTATATGCAAATCGATTCTAATAGGATATTGGGTATCTATGCATAGATTCTACAACATCGGGTGGCAAGGCGTTATATGGTCTGAAACAAGGAGCCATAGCTTGGTGGAAAGAGTGCGATCAGAGCATGCATGAACTCCACTTTAAGCGCTCTTTATCAGACACTGGCGTATTCATTTTTATCCAAGGCAATAAGATCGTAATTGCCATAAACTACATTGATGATGCACTCTGGTTGGGTAACGACTTAGAGCTCCTTCAAAAGAAAAAGAAAGAGTTCATGTCCCACTGGGAATGTACAGATCTAGGCGAACCAAAGGAGTTCCTTGGCATGCGAATCACACGTGACCATAAGGCACAGAAGATCTTCATTGATCAGAAACCTTATCTCGAAAAGGTTGTGAAACACTTCGGTATGCTTAATTGCAAACATGCCGATACTCCACTCCCTTCAGGGTTTAAGCCGGTGATCAATACCGTGGAAGTCGACCCTCAACTTCGAACGAAGTATCAGCAGGTGATTGGATCATTACTATACCTTTCACTCAGAACACAGCCTGACATCGCATACGCTGTAATTAAGCTTGCTCAGTACAGTAGTCGCGCATTACAAAGCAGCATTAACAGTGGTGTGCTATATTGCATGGACACTGGACTATTGTCTAGTGTTCGATGGAAAGGCTAATAATGGCCTCTGCTGCTGGGCAGACAGCGATTGGGCTATGGACGCTGATACCAGACGATCTCAAACAGGGTACGTCTTTAAGTTGGCTAGCTTGCCTGTGTGTTGGAGCAGTCATACCCAAAAGACGGTTGCTCTGTCTTCAACTGAGGCAGAGTACATGGCTCTATCAGATGCTGCAAAGCAGATTAGATGGATCCAATCCCTATTTGGCAAGATAGGGTTTAAAATATCAAAAACACCACTTATCAGTGATAATATGGGTTCACTCTTTAAGGCATCCAATCCAGTCACGGACAAACGCACTAAACACATTGATATCAAGTACCACCATATACTTGAGTGCGTGGATACAGGAATTATTGACATATTATTTACTCCCATGGATGACCAAGTCGCCGATATTTTAACTAAGAACCTTACCCGGGTCAAGTTCGATCATTACCGGACGAAACTCAGGATTGACGCTCGAAGCACTAAATAAGCTGCTTCTTGCACCACATCGAGCGAGGGCAGGTGTTGAGATCCCATCGGGAGCTCCGTCCGTCTATTCAATATGTATCTGTATTGTAGCATATGGTACATGTTAATTACCGTCTTGCGCAGCAGATAGAAGCGCACATAGCATGTGCTGCAGAAGCTCCCTGCAGCTAACCCTTTAGCCAGGGTGTAGGGTACTGTAGATAAGGACCTAGTATATAACTTGGCCTGTATTCGTAGTTTACAGTAACGAGATCTCTTCTGCTCTCTTCTGCTCTACAGCAACACCTCAAGTAAACCTCAAGACCTTACTACTCAGTAAGACAGTACATTCGTCCTGTATGCACATTGCTGCTCGACAGTCATTACTGTGACTGCTACTCAAAATAGATATCAGCTGACGACGGCTGGTGCACTACAGTGCTTGAATCAAGCTTGATAGCGGTCTGACAGGTGATAAATCTGATGACGTATTGATGTTTGCAAACAGGGGGTACTCCAATCCTGGTCTATAAACCGGTTTATAAACATATTTGCAAACATTGGATATAAACAGCACCCTAGTTCTAGAACAGACTTCATGCTCCTCAGCTGGCTCATTAGTAATCTGACAGTCATGGCACATGTCATTTCTGATTATGGATATCTCCTACCTTAGTAGCTCAGCTTTGACATTTACTGATTTACATGCTATTGCATATTCACCAGATAGTATATTACACACCATAGTCAAATTATCAATCCCTGTTTTCAACTTCAACCATAGAATGCAACTCATTTTTTACCATTCCAGCCTTGCGAAGGTTGTGGATACTTGGCTCATGAATACTAGCAATAGCATTGATAGAAGTATGATTTTCCCTCAACCAAAGCACTTGAAGGAGACCAAGACCATCCACTGCTGTATCAATGGGATCAAGGAAGAGAAATTGTGATGCAGCAATGACCAATAAGATTGCTGATGCTACCAGGCCAAATACTAGCATGATTTTCCCTCAACCAAAGCACTTGAAGGAGACCAAGACCATCCACTGCTGTATCAATGGGA
>QLOY01004246.1:0-10691 GCA_003313965.1 Megacollybia marginata
TCAGAGGAAGCGAGTGAGGAAGATGAGCTGGAGACACCAGGAGGAAAGCGGAAGCGTGTAGATCTTGATTCATCTGAGAAACGACATAGCTGCTGAGCTTGAGGAGATAAAACATACGAACATTAAGTACGAGGTCAGTTTTGCTATACATTCAGGGTTGCAGTCACTGATCACTGTACAGTCATGGCTTAAAAAACGACGATTGTAGGCAAGCGCTTATTGTACAGGCGGAAATGTGTATATACACGACACTATCTAGCCTTTTGTTGAGTTTATTCTTAATATTCGCGTGAGACATGTACACACGTGACAGACAGTGTTTGTCACGCAAAGCAAATGCTGCCAAACACTATCCTTGACTCACTGACATCTTGGCGATGTTGGCTGAGACAACGGCTCAGGTTGGCCCTGGGCTGTTGATTCTTAATGGGCCCCTCGACTACATCACGGCTGATTTCTCTGTGGCAACTTGTGTTTCATATACGATCACTCTCATAGTAAAGTCTGAAGGGTATGTTCCCTTGCACCTCGCACTTTGTCTACTAACATTTCTTAGAACTACGACTCAACTACTCTTATAGTAACGTCCGGAGGGTATGTATCTGCACCCCGTACTTCATCTACTAACAATTCTCAGAACTACGGGATCGTCTTTGGTCTCTTCCTTGCGGCGCTACTGTTCCCACTGCGAATGGATGTCTAGTTTCAGGCTACGATGTGTCTGGGAAACTCACTGGTACTGCTCTTATGAGGCAGTCGGGTGCTGGTAGCATCAGGAAAAACCCTTTTTGACCTGGCAAACCTGGCAAACTTGAGTAAACCTGAGTCAACCTACTTGAGTAAACCTGAGTCAACCTAAGTCAACCTGAGCTGATCTGGGACTAACCTAGACATGACCTGGGCTGACCTGGGTTGACTTGGGCTAACCTAGACATGACTTAGGTTGACCTGGCTGACCTGAAAATTGAGACTTAAACCTGGGACTGACCAAGGTTGACATAGGTTGATCCAGGTCAACCTTGAGGCATCCAGGTTAAAAAGGGTTTTTCCTGATGTAAGGCATCGCAAGATTTCTTGATCTCTTTGATAGGTAAAACAGCTTAGCTTCCATCCACTCAATGACTCGCTGACATCTTGGCGATGTTGGCTGAGACGACGGCTCAGGTTGGCCCTGGGCTGTCGATCTTAATGGGCCCCTCGTTTACATTGCTCATCTCGTTACATGTATGTAACATCGACTGGTTACTGTCGTCCGTTCAGTCTTGTGTGGCTCAATGGTCTCCCACCACGCGTAGCTTACTACGAGACTGGTCATTGGTATCTTACACGTAGGGGAGGGGTCTCAAGGTTTAGCATGACATCTAATCTCTCGGCGATGTTAGATGATCCACAAGAGCTCAGGTCGGTCCTGGGCTCTCTGTAGCTCATGCTCCTCCGAGTCGCATTATTCATCCAAGGTGTGCATTTATCCACTTTTGAATCTAAACAGACTATATTAATGAAGACCAGATCGAATCTATGTATCTTCGCATTCGAGAGATCGTTAATACACAAGCCTCATACCCAGAATCAAACACCATTATTATTACCCTACCTAAGGTACGTCTATTCACTTTACAGGGTTGTATTGACGAATAGTCTAGTCTAGGGCTAATCTTTCGGCGATGTTAGCTCAGGTTGATCCTGAGCTCTCTGTGTCACTTCGTCGTCCACTATTCACTCAAGGTGCGATTGAAATAAGATCGGTCAGCCGGAAGCCTCATACCCGCGCGTTTAGAATTAAGCACCACTAATATTGTTATTAGTACGTCTATCTACTTTACAGGATTGTATTAACGGATATTCTAGTCTGCTTCCCCATTGACTGCGTCGTCCTCTGCTTTCCCGAACCTACTAGTATTTTCTCATTCAATACTGAACCCACAACAAACTCAGGTATCGTATTTCTCTTTAACCGTACAACACCTCTAAGAACCACGCCAGCTCCTCTGCGATCGGCTTCACGATTTCCTGCCATACCAAGTCCGCCCTGCCAGGCGCGTCGAACTTTTCGATGTGATTGCGACTGCAGTTCAGGCAATACATCGGATCCCAACGTAAGCCCACGATCTTCAGTCGAAGGTGCACAAGAGCCTCTGAAATGTTTTTGATTCCGGTCCCACCCCGAAGCATAGAACTTACTGAGTCTATGTGAATACTTCGTCTCGATGAAGCCCAGCCACCTTCTGTTTGGATTCGGGCACCCCTGTCCCACTCCTCCATCCTTCGCTGGAAGCAGTTCGTTCTGCCTACTTTGATAGTCCAGCTGGTTCAGTAGATTCTATGCATATAATCCCAATAACAAGCAAAAATGTTTTTGCATAGATTTCCAATAGCAATGGCTGGGCTATCAGGCCCCTTATATTGCCATTGGGGCCGTACCACGGCATGGCTGGCACCTCGGCCACTTCTGTTTTAGAATAGCTACATCAAACTTAATCCTATTTTTGATAAAAAACAATAAAATGATCAAATCTGAAAATAAAATAATAATAATGGAAACCATACTAACAATAGAGGCTATACTAATAATAGAGACCATTAAAGATAGACCATGGCCTATGCCCAGATTAGGCAGGCAGTGACTGTGGGAACTTTTAGCTTCTTTATATGGACAGATACAGAATTTTGATGTGGTTCTAATGGTAACATTCATTTTGCTATATATGCTCTTGATACCCCAGATTAGGCAAGCCAGCCAGCTTATAATAGATCCTAAGCATTATGGCAGGGGCATGGCAAATCTATTTTTGGTAAACAATACTAAAATCCATAAAAAGCACTGATTATTCTAATAATCAGAACCATCAAAGATAGACCATGGTGTTACGATTTACCCACTTTAGCGCCTGTCTTATCAAAAGCGCCCAAGATAGCTTATCGCAGACATGAGGCAGAGATAGCTTATCTCTTTCCCTCCATATCTTTCTCCTCCAACCTTATTCTTTACACCCCAGAGATAACCACTCAGTATTTAAACCATTAGCTATTCGCTGTATTCTTTAGTTTTGGTATTACAAGTTTCACCGAGTCTTTGAGTGGCCTGATAAGCTCTCATTTTGCTCGTCGCCTTACAAAATACCAAAACTAAACTCTTTTACCTCACTCATCTCGGTCGATAACTTCGCCTACATCTTACTTCTCACCTGGTGCATCGCCATCTGCAACCTCGCCTTCGACATCACCTGCCACCGACTTCGTCGACGCCGTCGCATCAACCGACGCTTACGCGTACGACATCAACGTCATATCAACACAACTCATCTGTAAAACTCCTCTCGTCCTACTTGGTAGTACCGTTGGCTAGCGGGAAGTTCCCAATAAGACAGACAGCAGTAAGCAGACAAAAAACAACCAACCTTGAATTGCTAATCGCCTTCAGTGCCGTACAACACAGAAATCGAGAGGCAACGAAAGATCCGAAACAATCAAATACTTCGAAACTATCATCACAGCCAAGTCACCGCCAACTTTACACCATATCTAGCAATCTACAACCGAGTCAACGAAGTAATCGAAAGATTCTCGGCTCCATTTGACTACAAACCCGGAATCATTAGCAAAATCTACTACACTCACCTCTTCACACAGGACTGGGTTAGTCGAAGAAGGACGCACGGAAGCGTAGCCACTGAGACTGAACCAGAAGTCAAAGAATACAAAGACAGCAGCACCAACACTAACCCGATAGAGTACACCTCTCACATTCCCCTAGCAACCTTCATAAGTCTTAAGAAACGGTTCGACGACATCAACCGAGGAAGGTGGGGACATCTCTACGAAGATATCGGAACCAGCACAGACAACAACAGCGCAGACAAAGGAATCAATACGGACATAAGCTTTGGGTTCGACACCGCAGCGTGGTCAGAACCATATCAATCAGAAGAAGGCAAACTCCTCGCAGCGGAGTTAGAGTCATTTCAACACACCAGCACCACGAAGACGCCAGCACGGCGCAACAAACGCAAACGACAGTCAGACAAGGAAACGCCCCGGCGTTCTCCCAGATTCAAACGAGGGTAGCGAGACAAGCACGGTTGGAAGATTGGTTTATAACCACTTGCCGACGTTTTAGCGTGCCAAATACAGACTATTTGAAAATTTGGGGTGTGCTCAGAGCAGCTCTTGAAAAAGAATCACACTACCTGCATTCAGCTGACTTACTGTGGACATTAAACGTCCTAACAGACGACGAAAGAGATTTCTTCGACTTCATCCAACAACAAGAACTAATCGAAGAAACAGACCCAGTCGCAATCGAAGAAACCCTCAGAACTTTATACGACGCCATCAGACAACACGACCGCCGCCACGTCTACACTCAACACATCCACACCACTCCGTCTAACCAGACGGGGGATACCAGTGTCAGCTCCGATTGACTTAACACGATACATCAATAACATATACGGACCAAACCACTTTGTAACCCATGTACAAGTTGATGGATTGTACCACGTCTACCGCAACGTATACGTAGGATATATCCCAGAAATCAAATACGACTCAGACAGAAAAACCTTCGAACCAAGAGACGTCATCATCACAACAGATTTTCTCGAAGAAGTGGTAGAGGAATATCAATTCCTTGACACTTGGGCGGAAGATCCCGAAGATATCCCAGTACCCTTCGAAGAAACCTTCTCCACTCCACCCGAATCACCAGAACCAGAAACTCCTCGAGTCTGAACTCAAGAGTTACCCACAATCAAAGAAGAATCTTCGGAACCCTACATATCAACTCCACAACACCGAACCTTACAACCCACCAAATCATCTTTATGCCAAGTTCATTTCTAAAACATGACGGATATGGACACAGCTGCCCCATCAACATCAGGGAAAGCCCCAGAAAAAATGGTATACACCATAGAACCACCATACTATTACCCAGACAAGTACGACCATCCAGACTCACGCATCATATGACAATTAGGATACTACATGTCACGAAGGATGGAAGGAGACTACTATGTCCGCATTCTCGGAAAATCGCTCGAAGGAGCCAAATACAAAATCCACAGAGAAAGACAAGAATACTCTCTGGTCGGAGAAGTAGTACAACCCTTCGAGTCAACTACAGGAATAATGGGCACCATATTAGCAGAACCAGCAACCGGAGGCAACACCGTCATCATAATGCCAGACGGCATTCCAAAAAACAAACCAATCGAACAAATAACACCAGCACCAACAATAACAACGACGACCAACTCTAAAATCAAAATCACTAGACCACCTAGGTTTACAGGTGACAAAAGAAACTGGGAAGGGTTCATCTTAGCAGTTGACACCTACCTCATGGCCTATGTGGATGAATTCAAAGATGACGAAAGAAAGATATGGTTTGTCATATCGTATCTTGGCACAGAAGACGGATCGCCATGTGTCGCATCAGATTGGCTCCGAAACTGGAAGGAGTCACATTCCTACAACGGCACTCTCGTGGCAAACAACTTTAAAAGGTTCATCACCGATCTCAAAGAAGCCTTTGAAGATCCAAACTTAAAAGTCAATGCCGCTAACGAACTTCAAAACCTCAGACAAGGAAAAGACACCCTGACCGAGTACTTCACCAAATTCGAACTAAAAAACCTCAGACAAGGAAAAGACACCCTGACCGAGTACTTCACCAAATTCGAACTAAAAGCCGCCACTGCAGGATATCGACAGCTAGATGCTGTCCTCATCGATCTCCTCAAAAGCCAAGTACGACAAGAAATACGCACAGAACTATACAGGGGAGGAATACCAATTCCTACCAAATACCCCGAAATGAAACAAAAGTTGTACAACATCGAGATGGCGCTCGAAGAAGAAAAATCGAGATCAAACGCCTTTCACACTGGAGCACCAATCCCACCTCGACGTAACACATACACACCCCCACAACGACACAATACAACACCACAGCACGCACTTATGGAGGACAAGGTCAACCAATGGATCTCGAAGCAGGACGAACAAAGCGACTGCTCGAATGCCGACATTGCAAAAAAATGGGACGTCACCTCTCTCGAGATTGCAGAGGAGAATGCCCAGATTGCCATAGCAAACACCCAGGTCGATATTGTCATCTCAAACCACCTCCAAAACGACCTTTTACTACTCGTACATTGGACTTCATCGATTTCACTAGCATCACAGACGAAGATAGGGAACAGCTGAGAAAAGCTGCGGGTTTTCAGACGGGAGCGAAGTAGACGCAACTTCGTCATCCCCCAGTCAGGACTCTTATGCATACATTTCTTGTCAAACATGCCCCGAGGCATTGTATAATAGGAATACATCTTTTTCACGTGCAAAAGAATCCAGCGTCAAAAACAAAACAAGCACCAAATGGAAGACAACGATCGAAGAAGTCGAAGATGAAGAATCTACTTCTTCGGGTCACTTCCAGGAACAACCACGGTCAGAACAAAAAAAGCCCGAACCCTTCTCATCATTATGGGTTCTATCAAGACTACGAGATCTAGCCGCCGAAGCAGGAATAGGAACACTAAAGCAGTGGGTACACAACCAAAAACAACGAGAAGTAAACGAACATCTCGTTAAACAACTGCTAAATATTCCCACAAACGAAGCTTTAGACTGGCTAGAAGACCTCCACGAGCCAAAACGATTTATCTTCAGAACCACGAAGACAGATCGGGAGCTAAACGTCCAGATAGAACTCCAAGATCTAGAAAAGGGAACCAGATACCAAACACAAGCGCTTCTTGATAGTGGTTGTACTGGCAGCTGCATCAGTCAACGATTTGCAGAAGAAAAGAAGTTGTCCCTACACAAATGGGAACATCCGATCTCTGCATACAACACAGATGGAACGGAAAACAATAACGGGAAGATCACGCATTACGCCGAAATAAAAATGATCATAGAAGGACACTCCGAAATCCGAAAGTTCGCAGTCACCAATCTAGGACGATCGGATGTGTTTCTAGGACACGAGTGGTTAAACTTCCACAACCCAGAAGTAGACTGGACCACCGGATCATTACACTTCACCAGATGTCCATCGGCATGCGGATACATAGAACCAGAACCAGAAGACGTAGAAGAAGGAGATAGGATTTGGATGAAGTACCCAAAACCATCTCATAACATCAGAAGGAACAAAGCCTTCATGCGAGCTCATCAATCCATCGCCAACGCACTAGCTGAAGAGTTTGAGAAAAACAAAAAAACAGATCCTATCCCAGAACAATACAAAGGGTTCGAAGAAGTCTTCGAAAAACCGAATTCGACACCCTCCCACCAAACCGACCTTGGGACCATGCTATAGAGTTAAAGCCAGGATCAGAGCCAACGGGATGCAAAGTGTATCCTCTGAACCTGGATGAACAAAAAGAACTCAACATGTTTCTCGAAGAACACTTGCGCACTGGACGCATCCAGCCCTCCAAGTCTCCCATGGCCTCACCCTTCTTCTTCATCAAGAAAAAAGATGGAAGGTTAAGGCCAGTACAGGATTATCGAAAGCTCAATGACATGACCATCAAAAATCGATATCCTCTTCCCCTCATCCAAGAGCTAGTAAACAAGCTGAAAGGCGCCAAATATTTCACGAAGCTTGACGTAAGATGGGGATACAACAACGTACGAATCAAGGAAGGAGACGAATGGAAAGCAGCCTTCCTAACCAATCGGGGACTATTCGAACCCTTAGTAATGTTCTTCAGACTCACAAATTCACCCGCCACATTCCAAACAATGATGAATGAACTCCTACGGGACCTAATCAATACTGGAAAGGTCCTTGTATACATCGATGACATACTCATCTTCACCAATAACATAGACGAACACCGTAAACTCGTTCGTCAGGTCTTGTCCATCCTCAGCGCCAACAAGCTTTATTTAAAACCGGAAAAATGCGAATTCGAAAAACAACAAATAGAATTTCTAGGATTAATCGTCTCAGAAGGCAAAGTCGAAATGGACCCAATCAAAGTCAATGGCATTCGAAAATGGCCAGTTCCTAACAACAAAAAGGAACTACAACAGTTTCTAGGTTTCTGCAATTTCTACAGGAGGTTCATTAAAGACTACAGCAAAATTGCAAAACCCATGACACAACTGACCGGAAATGATACCTGGAAATGGGAAATAGAACAACAGACAGCCTTCGACACCCTAAAAGAGACCATCACAACAGCCCCCTGTCTTTGCATACCCGAAGACGAAGGACAATTTAGAATAGAAGCAGACGCATCAGAAGGAGCAATCGGTGCGGTAATCTCTCAACAGATAGAAGGAAAATGGCACCCGGTGGCCTTCTATTCCAAAGTGCTTTCGCCCACACAACGAAATTACGAGATCTATGACAAAGAGATGCTCGCAATTATGGAAGCGCTGGCTGAATGGAGACACCTACTATTAGGAGCCAGACAGACTTTCGAAATCTGGACGGACCATCAAAATCTACAATATTTCCGACAACCTCAGAAACTCAACCGACGACAAGCCTGCTGGATCACAGAACTAGCAGACTACGACTACACACTACACCACAAACCGGGCAAACAGAATCAACGGGCAGACATATTATCCAGAAGACCAGACCACGACATGGGACACAAAGACAACGAAAATATTGTCATGCTAGCACCTATGACCTTCAGAGCACTGGAAGCAGTTATAATCCACGACCCACCAGAATACCTACCAGAGCTAAAGGATCCACTACGAAAACTAGATCCTTCAGCCAAACAAGCCCTGGAAGGTAAAGACAAGAAGTGGAAAGAATCAGACGGACTAATCTTCTACGACAACCGGATATATGTACCCAAAAACCATAAACTCCACGAACGAATCATTCGAGACCACCATGACAACCCGCTAGCTGGACACCCTGGGAGGTACAAAACCCAGGAACTCATCCAACGAAACTATTGGTGGCCACAAATGCAAAAAATGATTCGCCGATACACAGACGGGTGCATCAAGTGTCAAGAAGACAAGATTGATCGACAGCCTCTACATGCCCCTCTTAACCCACACGACATCCCCAAACAACCATGGCGAAAGGTCACAGCAGACATGATCGGACCTCTCCCTGAATCCAATGGCTTCAATGCAATTGAAGTATTCACCGACACCTATAGCCACCGCATACACATAGAACCCACACACATAGAACTCAGCGCAGAAGGATTCGCCAATCTCGTACGAGATAGAGTAATCCGATATCACGGTCTTCCAGAAATCCTAATCTCAGATCGAGGACCCCAGACAGTAGCCAAAGCATGGGACCAAATATGCAAACAACTCGGTATCAAACGACATTTATTCACAGGTTATCACCCAGAAACAGACGGTCAAACAGAAAGGGCAAACCAAGAAGTAGAAGCATACCTTCGCTTATTCATCAATTACCTACAAGACAATTGGAGCGAATGGTGTGCTATCATGGAATTCAGTTATAACAATCAAGTTCATTCCATGACAAAACAATCACCCTTCTTCACCGATCACGGTTACCACCCTTACACCGGAACAGAGCTACAAAGAGACCAAGTACCTTCGGCCACTGAATGGGTTAAACGACTCTCTAACGCGTGTCAAGAAGCGGAAGCTGCCTTAGCCCTAGCAAAGGAAGCTATGAAACAACAATTCGACAAACACCGCTCTGCGTCACGAGACTACAAACCCGGAGACTTAGTCTGGCTAGAAGGGACGAGCATCAAAACTCAACGACCCGCCAAAAAACTAGATCATTTACGACACGGACCCTTCGCAATCACAGAAAAAGTGGGACAAGCAGCGTATAGGCTCAAACTACCACAAAGTCCTACTTGGCGAAGAAAACATGACGTCTTCAACGAAAAATTACTCAAACCTTTCATCAAACCCTCTTTTGACATCCAACCTAACGAACCGCCACCACCACCAGATTTAGTCAAAGGAGAAGAGGAATTTGAAGTTGAAGCCGTCATAGACAGTCGCAAAAAGGGTCGCTATATTGAATACTTGGTCAAATGGAAAGGCTTTTCCGATGCCGAAAACTCCTGGGAACCTCGCGGAAACGTCCGACATGCCGAAGAAGAAGTAGAAAACTTCCACAAATTACACCCCCACAAACCGAAACCAACATCTTTCAATCGAGGAATCATTATTGCCTCTAACCGAACCATCCTCGATTCCTTTAAACCAATGTTCGAATTCACAACACCATCATGGGGACCATGATCTTAAAGAGGGGGTAATGTTATGATTTACCCACTTTAGCGCCTGTCTTATCAAAAGCGCCCAACCATGTGCTCTATCAGAACCCTATTTCATTTCACATTCATATCACCCTATCTTTCATTTCCCTTATCCGCTATCTCTTAAATTAACTTCTGATAGCTTATCGCAGACATGAGGCAGAGATAGCTTATCTCTTTCCCTCCGTATCTTTCTCCTCCAACCTTATTCTTTACACCCCAGAGATAACCACTCAGTATTTAAACCATTAGCTATTCGCTGTATTCTTTAGTTTTGGTATTACAAGTTTCACCGAGTCTTTGAGTGGCCTGATAAGCTCTCATTTTGCTCGTCGCCTTACACATGGCATATGCCCAGATTAGGCATGCTGTGACTGTGGGAACATTTGACTACCTTATATGGGCAGATGCAGAATTTTGATATGGTTGCAATGGTGATGC
>QLOY01004264.1:0-31619 GCA_003313965.1 Megacollybia marginata
CACGTGAGATAGCTGTGTGAAAGAAACAAGAAAAAACTAAAATGAAAACTAGTCATTCATTTCGTATTCAAATCTCAAGATAAATATACAGAATTCATCTTAATACCATTTTGCATAGAACTGTGCGACAGAATCTCGATACATGGCCTTGTTAATTTTTAATTGAATTTTCAAGTATTTACTACCATATTTGGTGCTGTCACCTGACGTTTGTCGAGTATGTATGACGGCTACCTTACGTGTTACGGTAGTATGTAGCTTGTTATTGATTTATCCATTAATACCTAGTCATCCGTCTCGGCGACGGCAAGATTCACAGTACATGACTTGGGATATACAAGGTGCTTTACCATGAAATCCAGAACATGCTTTGGCCCTTCCATCGTCAACATGCTAAGCTGTTCAAGTTCCACTGTCGGGCGTTGCACAGTGGCTAGCATTGTAACATCGTCCCCTGTCCAGTCGTCGAGGACACATCCTTCAAACAACAGCTCCTTCAACTTGGGCATATGTGATAGCGCAGTGAGGAGATCTTCAGGAAGCGCATGAACACCGCTATCGTTTCCGTACGAATAGATACGGATATACTTGAGGTTTTTGAACAGATAGAAGGACTTCCAGGGGAAGCCAACACCATCCAAATGAAGAAACGCAAGTCGCGGTGTCTGACCGGCGAATATACCTTCGAAAATTGTATCACAATCTGCATCCCATCGCTCAGATTTAGCAAAATGAAGAGACTCGAGAAGAGAAGCTGGTTTGTCTGCGAGTTTTTCATACACCGATGCGAGCTCCTCAAAGTCTCCGCATGACTCCAGTCGTTTGAGTCTATGCGTCTCATTTGGGATAACAAGGTCCAGAGCCCCTCGAATGCTGTCATCCCATTCGGGACAGTCGGCAACTGTGATGGAGAGAGGAACGCTAGGACCGGCCCGTTCGAGCATGGCCTTTACCCATTCAATACCTATATTGACCAAGATATCGGTCCAGAGGGATTGAGAGGTCAACGCTACCTCTCTCCAGTGACGAGAAACGTGTGTTGTGACAAGCCATCCAATATCAACACTGCCAGAAGCGACATCAGCGTTAGGGGGATCGCCCATAGCCGTAGCAACAAGGATTTGTCTCAGTAGTTCCACTGGAAAGGTGTTGATTCTAGTTATGTACCAAGTCAGTTAGTGAGAACAAGGAAGGACGCTTACTTGGAAGCCATTGGTAGACTTGGTTCTGGAGACATCTTCAGATGACGGTTTGGAGATAATGCTGGGCCCAAGTTATATAGGTAACGCGTCAATCACGCCCAGTAATATACTCCGCCCATGAAAGCCGGCAAAGTCCACTGGACTTCGTCGGACTTTCCAACAAAGACCGCTGTACTTCACTGAGGTACATTGAAGGACGAGGACCGGCGGCGTACATTCGCCGGACAGTTGACTCGCTGTCTCAATCTTCATCATGGATCCCACCGAATCGTACCTGTTGCGCATCCATAGTGACATTCTACACAGAAAGCGGCCACTTGCAAACAACAAACTCCCTAACCTATTTCACGAATGACAAGGTCAACTTCCTCGGACATGACATGCATGACAGTTTAGAATAAGATGGGTTATAATTATATAAGCCGTCACTAAACAGTCTAAACTTGAAGTTACCGAGATCTATAGCTCGGAGTAAAAAGCACCGAGACGTTTTTCAATTGAGGAAGGATTTCGTGTGGATGTTGTTTGGATGCCTCCAACCAGTATTTGTCTGTTACGCATTCTCCTTGCAGAGTAGGCTTGAGGAGGAGGGAAGAGCACTCGACTTCACGCCCATGATGGCTCAGAGCCACGCATCGTCCCTAATGTACGATCCCATATAAGGGTGGACCCTTCCTTTTACGGACAAGGGCCACTCGAAATTTCTCAGTTGCTAGGAAAAACTTGCCCTCACGTCTAATGGCTATCCTCTGTTTCTTACTCAATTGTAGTCGAACCTCCGGAATGCCCCCGTTGGAACCCACACGCGACAGAGCCCAACGCTTTGGAAAACTGTTGAAACTGTGGCAATGTTGCAGACGCAGGCCACACAGATTTCGAGTAATAATCTGAAAGATAGAGCGCGGAGTTTTTATACGGCGGTAGGTCTTGGACTTGATTCATTCAACACATACATTGGAAGACGAGCCTCCATTACTATTCATCCAACAAACGAATTAGATCTGCAGTCTCCTTCGAGCGTGGCTTGAAACTACAAGCAAAAGGCTTCAAAGTGCTAAAGCCGCCCGTCAGTGAGGAAGATAAGATATATTGGACACTGACTGATTTATAGCAGATTCGTACTCTCCAGACGGTTCTATTACGACTCCATTTTCATCCACAGCTTTCGTTATATTCATCGTTGCAAGCATCGAAGCGGCCGTAAGCCACAATGACGACCAGGCCAAGAAGCGGCCAGGACAGGCGCTATAAACTTTGTTAGTCGGATTCTCATCATACTTCTTCAAACATACCGTCTCCCAAAGCCAAAGGCTCCAAGTCTCGGGTCGAAAACATCAGGGTCGAGTTTCCCATCCTTCATGAAACGATCCGGATTGAATATTTCGGGCTCCGGATACACCTTTTCATCATAGAAAATCGCCCTAGTCAAACAATCAGTCTAAAATATCCCAGAGAAATGCAAACCAACCATGCATTGCCTATAACAACTGATCCTGCTGGGATTCTGTAACCTTTGTAGCTATCCTCCATCGATGAATAATGGGGTATACCTGCATTGGAACATAAATATGTACACTCGAAGAACGATAAAGAAACTGACCAATCGGGCCAACCGTTTTCCAACGCAATACCTCCTTGATGATCGCGGTCGTGTACGGCAAGAATTCTTCATCTTCCAACGTAGGCAAATTCCCGAGTTTGATGACGCGATCCAGTTCTTCATGGGCCTTCTTTTGGACTTCTGGATGCTTGAGCATAGTATAAACAAAGGTGGACAAAGCAGAGACGCTCTGGAAACCAATTAGTAACACGCAGCCATGAAAGTCAAATCAACTCTACTGTATCAGCACCAGCTGTCTCATCACGTCAGCACGACATCAATATGTAGCTGCTGTAGTGCTCACCGACATACATTGTGCCAGCAACATCTTGTATTGTTCTCTCGTCCCAATTCTCTTCACTAAGCTTCGCCAGATTATTCGACACGAACGACGGCATACCTCCTTCCTAACAAGGCTCGGTACACTTGGAACATACTTGAAATGGAAATAATAACGTACAAGTTGTTTCGACGCCATGTAAGGCTTTTCCATCATGTCCTTCGTAAGCCTCTTACATTCTTCTGCTTTTCGCTGAAAACCGGCACCGGGAAACCAGGCAGGAACATACTTCAACAAGGGAATCTGATCCTAATACGATGTGAGCGCAGTAAACCCAACTTGGACGTATAATAGTGCGCACCACCAGGAAGGTTCCAGGCATCAGAGCACTGACCACCAAATGCATAACTTCTTCCGCTAAGGCAAGATAGGGATCTTTCTCGGATAATATGGTGATACCGTAAGTAATGCTGAATATGATGGCTGCTGTCGTCCTTGAAAAGGATAAAAGGAGTCTTCAAACGTGCAGGAATACTCACGTCTTCAATTGTCGGACGATATCGTCTGGCTTGTCAACCAAGCGAACCAAGAGCTGGTGAACTGCTGTAGTTATATGCGGTTCAAATTCTGCGGCTGCTCGTTGATTGAAAGCTTGATGGAAGAGGCGCCGACACGCTTTCCTGCAGGTATCTAAGTCCACTTCTAGCAACTATACTGATATCGTATACCAGTGATCATCTACGAAAACGGTCAGATGAGACAACATTCCACGCTTATAAACTCGTACTATTTGGTATGAACGCAAAACAAAAGTCCCAACCCATGAGTTCGACTACCATTGGCAGCCGAACTCTGCTAAAGTGAGTAATGGAAGCGAGCGTGTGATGAGAACAAACCGGCTGGAGTATATGTTGGATCGTTTGTCAAGTAGCTCCACCATTGCTTCATAACTGTTCAAAATCACTATCGGCGTACCAGCAGCATTGACGTAGATGATATCCGAATCTGTGGCGGTGATATGTCAATAGCATATGAATGCATGGTGCACTCACCAAACTCTTTGGCCCACTTGTGGTACGTCTCCCAATTAAAGCTTGTCGGCATGTCCAAGAGATTACCAATGATAGGAAGTGGCTTTGGTCCTGGAGGAAGAGGTAGACCTGCAAGAGGAGAGCGGGTCCATCGACGATAGAGCCACAGTGCAAAGGCTAGCGCCAACACTGACAGTTGGAGGGTGGAAAGCATGGCAAAGACAAGTAGACGCCAACCAGCATCTCCCTTTATAAGGCTCGATATGGGTCCGTACCACTAGCATAAGAACGCTACCCGAGATGGGCTCCGCGTGTCAGTAAGGTTTGATCTTTCTATCAATCAATAGTTTGTAGGTCCTAGGACCCCATAATTTTAGGCCAACAGCAGGACGAGATCGAGAAACCGCTTGGTGCATTTTGCCTATAGTAAGAACAAAGCTTCTCCATGTCAAAAATGAGCTTCCTTGTCCGGACTTTGAAAATGGTGAGAGAACACGCAAAGACAGGCTGATTTGGATAAAGTTGGAGGTCCAAGCGAGTGCACGTGACGTCCCGGCCCCGGTCGATTACGCATCGATATCTGTTGGCGATCCGGTGTCCTCCATTAAGAGGGAGGTTGCGTGCTTGAGCTCGGGAGCCGAGTATGCAACTCGCCCTCGACCTCCCTCAACCGTTGAACGTTGAACGTTGAACCCTTGGTCGAAGCTTGCTGTCCGAAACGTATGTCTTTACTAATCAGTGAAAGTGCTTAGAAGCGCTTATTAGTGCCTTTAGTGGTATTTAGCGGCTACCCGGGTTTCGGTTGGCCCTACATTCTCCTCGTTTCCAGGCGCAATTTTCTGACCTGCAAACTAAGTGTTGATCAAGGTATTGAGGGTGGTTTTTGTTTATGAAGTCCAGCGAAGGCTTAGCCTTAGGCTGTGTTTCTTACACTTAGCTTTCTTGCCGCACCCGTGCGCCCCTATTCATCATCATTACTCGGCAAATGGCATCGTTCCTATCCATTCCCGTCGTCTCAAACTTGCGGCACACTTCTTGGCCTGTCTTGTTCAAAGACCGCTCGTTCAGGCGAGTGTTAGGGGATGGAAACGCATGGCACCGGAAAACATATGTACACCCGCAAGACTGATAACAGGTAATTACACCCTCGCTGTGGTTAGACTGGCCTGGACGGACAATCGCGGATTGCACGTAACCTTATTAACATCGTTTCCGTTGCCTTTTGTCACAACGTTCCCGAGACCGCTGAACATATACTTCTTTTGCGCTCCAATGCTCTCATCCGGCTTTACTTTGAACTCCTATGCCTCTATAAGAACCCGAGTGTTGACACTTTGACAGACAGATGTATCGAGATGCGATAACTTTCCTATGAGTGCTTATTTCGAGGCCGAGGATGACGTTTGGTGTTCAACAAGTGAGGTGCGAAGGTCGGCTAGGCATCGGAAGATTTGGGTTGCTAACTTGAGATGAGCTCGTCTCGTCTTTCGGTGGTTAACTAGAAGAGGCAATAACTTGAACATGTGCCACAGTGCTTAGATACTCCTAGAAGGTGGCGTTCAAGTCGTGGACCGTTCCATAAATACACTTCCTTTCCCACTCGAGTGTAGTCCAAACTCCAGAATGCTTCTGTCGGAACTCATGCGCGTTGGGGTCCGACACTCGGATCTACTGTATCCGCTAAAATCGTGGTGGTTTCGCAAAGGATGGTACAAAGTCCCTCAAGCGGTAAGCCGTATGTAGTCTGGTTCTTGGCCATAGGAGTAAGACAGTGGTGCTTTAGAATTGTTTCCTTCAACACGTACATACACTGACAATGAGCATCATGATCGCGACATTCTAAACGATCTCAAGAGAGCGGGCTTCCCTTCTATGCATCTAAAGAGATTGAACGAATTAGATCTGCAGTCTGCTTCGAGCGTGGCTTTACACTGCAAGCAAAAGGTTTTACAGCGCTAAAACCGCCCGTCAGTAAGGAAGACAACAACATGTCTGTGAGACTGACTGAGTCATAGCAGATTCGTACTCTCCAGATGGTTCTATCACGGCCCCGTTCTCATCTACACCTTTCGTGATGTTCATTGTCGCAAGCATCGAAGCTATCGTAAACCACAACGATGACCAGGCCAAGTAGCGACCGGGACAGATGCTATAAACATTGCCAGTCCAATCTTCATGATACTGATTTCAATCTACCGCCTCCCGAAACCAAAAGCCGCAAGTTTAGGATCAAACACAGCAGGATTAAGTTTCCCATCCTTTATGAAACGATCTGGATTGAATCTTTCGGGTTCGGGATACATTTTCTCGTCGTAGAAGATCGCCCTGGTCGGAGAATAAGTCAGAAAGATACCGATGGAAGAAATCCATTCCAACCAAGCATTGCCAATGACAACCGATCCTGCCGGGATTCTGTAACCCTTGTAACTATCCTCCATCATTGAACAATGGGGTACGCCTACATTAGGATGAATGAACGTGTACATTCGAGGAACGGCAGGAAATTGACCGATTGGAAGCACTGTTTTCCAACGTAATACCTCCTTGACGATCGCAGTCGTATATGGTAAGAATCCTTCATCTTCCAAAGTAGGTAAATGTCCCGGTTCAATAACGCGATCCAATTCTTCCTGAGCCTTTTCTAGGACTTCCGGATACTTAAGCATAGCATAAATGAAAGTGGAAGTAGCAGTAACGGTCTGGGACCAATCAGCAACACGAGGACACGTAAGTCACACTAAACCTACCGTATCGGCACCAGCTGACTCGATGATCGCGTCACTATCAATATGTAGCTGCAGTGCTCACCAGCAAACATTGTGCCAGCAATGTCTCGTATCATCCCCTCGTCCCAATTTTTTTCATCGAGCTTCGCCAGACTGTTGGACACGAACGACTGGATGCATAGTCCTTCTTCCTAAATAAAGACTCAGTATACTCGAACAAGATCGGGGCAGAGTAGTCACGAACAAATCGCTTCTTCGATGCGATGTATGGTGTTTCCACCATGTCTCTTACATAGACTTTCCACTCTCTTGCTTTGCATTGGAAAGTAGTACCGGGAAACCAAGCGGGAACGTTTTTCAACAAAGGAATATGATCCTATGTAGCCCAATTGAACTCGAAACCCGATGTGTAATAGCACATACCACCAAGAAGGCTCCGGGCATCAGAGCAATGGCCAGCGGACGAAGAGCTGCTTGTGCCAAGGCAACATACGGATCATTCTCCGGTGATACAGTAACACCATAAGCAATGCCTAATATAATGGCCGCTGCTGTTCTTGAAAAGGATAAGCTATCGTTGAATGCACCAGGAATGCTTACGTCTTTAACTGCTCGATGATATCACCTGGTTTGTCAACCAAACGAACCAAAAGCTGGTGAACTGCTTTAGTTATATGCGGTTCAAAGCCTTTGACTGCTCGTTGATTGAAAGCTTGATGGAAGAGGCGCCGATACGATCTCCTGTAGGTATCTAGGTCTGCTTCCAGCAACAATACTGATATCATTTACCAGTGATCATCTACGAAATCGGTCAGACGAAACAACGTTCCACGTATAAATTCGTACTATACGGCCTGAATGCAAAATTATAATCCCAGCCCATCAGTTCGTTTACCATTGGCAACCGAACTCTGCGGAAGTAAGTATGTAGTCGAAAGGAACATGTGATGAGAACAGACCGGCTAGAGTATATGTTGGATCGTTTGTCAAGTAGCTCCGTTGCTGCCTCATAGCTGTTCACGATCACTATCGACGTACCAACAGCATTCACATAGATGATATCCGAATCTGCAGCAACAATGAATGGTAACATATGAGTGCATGATGGATCTACCAAACTCTTTGGCCCACTTGTGATATGTCTCCCAATTAAAGCTAGTTGGCATGTCCAAGAGATTACCGATTATTGGAAGCGGCTTTGGTCCCGGTGGTAGAGGCAGATTCACAAATGGAGAGCGGGTCCATCGACGATAGAGCCACACTGCAAAGGCTAGCGCCAACACCGACAGTTGGAGGGTGGAAAGCATGGCAAAGATGATTAGAACTTAATCAGTCCATTTCCCTTATCAAGGCCTTCGGAATTCTGGGTCGTGAAGGACCTCAGTACTGTTCAGCTGACACGTGTAACCATTTTTGGTAGACCTTTTTCCGAGTGGCGCTCTTCCGATTGTCGGCTCTGCTTCTAGCTTGTCTCAGAAATGCCAGATATGAAAATGGGGCGCCGGGAAACTTACTGATCGTGTCTAAGAATAGGTGTCCACTCCCTCGTAAAATCGTCAACTCCCGTCCCGTAATTTCCGCAAATTATTGTTTGACCTCGTAAGTGTCTGGGGAGTCTTCAATACAACCCGTTGAGCAACATCGAATTCAAACAAGTAAGGAGTCATCTAGTCATCCGTTTCGACGACAAGATTCACAGTACATGATTCGGGCACCACCAGGTGCTTTACCATATAATCCAGAACATGCTTTGGTCCTTCCATCGTCAGAGTGCGAAGCAGTTTAAGTTCCACCGTCGGACATTGCACAGTGGCAAGTACCGTAACATCTTCTCCTGTCCAATCGTCGAGGACGCATCCTCCGAACGACAGTTCCTCCAACTTGGACGCATGCGATAACGCAGCGAGCAGAGCTTCAGGTAGTGGATGAACACCGCTGTCGTTTCCATATGAATAGATATAGATATACTTGAGGTTTTTGAACAGATAGAAGGACATGGCGGGCAAGTCAACACCATTCAAATGAAGAAACGAAAGTCGTGGTGTCTGACCGGCGAATATGCCGTCGAAGGACATATCGACGTCTCTACTCCATTGTTCAGGTTTAGTAAAATGAAGAGACTCGAGAAGAGGAGCTGGTATGTCTCCAAGTCCTTCAACCACATCTGGGAGTTCCTCAAAGTCTCCGCATACTGACAGTCGTTTGACTCGATGCATCTCGTTTTTCCAAACGAGATCCAGAGCCTCGTAAATGCTTTCGTCCCATCCTGGACAGTCGGCAACCGTGATGGAGAGAGGAACGGTGGGACCGGCCCGTTCGAGCATGGTCTTTACCCATTCAACACCCATATTGACCAAGATATCGGTCCAGAGGGATTTAGTGGTTAGTGTTGTTTCTCTCCATAGATGGGAGACATGTGTTGTGACGAGCCATCCAATATCAACATTGCCAGAGGCGACATCAGTGCTAGGGGGATTGCTCATAGCCGCGGCGACAAGAATTTGTCTCAGTAGTTCCACTGGAAAGGTGTTCATTCTGGTTATGTACCAAGTCAATTAATGAGAGCAAGGAAGGACGCGTACTTAGACTTGGTTCCGGAGACATCTGAAGCTGAGCACAAGTTATATAAATCACGACCGTAACGCGTCAATCATGCCCGACGGCAATTCACAGGATCGGCGTACATTCGCCAAATAGTTGGTTGATACAACTCTTGAACTTATGCTACAATCGGACAATGTTGAATGCCCCCAAATCACAATCACTCAATCCTCATGAATTCCAGCTGGCTTCTGGAAAGTCGCGGCATCAATACCAGGAAGCGGCCACTTCTTCGCAAACTCCCCAACTTCATCCCGAAGCTGCTTAACCTTGGCGTACCCCTCCTTCCCCTCTTCCTGTGTCGTCGCAACCCGAACAAAGTCTTTCAGCATCTTCGTTCCGGCTTCTTTTTGGAGCAAAAGGGAGAGTTGAACTGTACGATGCAGAAAGTCGGCGACGACTTTGATATCTGATTCTTGCATGTTTCGTGAAGTCAGTGCAGAGGTACCCAGGCGGATACCACCGGGTACTTGGGCGGATGCATCGCCAGAGACAGCGTTTTCTATCGACAGGGTTAGCACCGGCGGACGAAGAAAGTGGACGCGTACTGTTGATCGTGATACCCATAAGATCACAGACCTTTTCGACTTTGCTACCGGTCAGACCAAGGGGTCGCAAGTCCCAAAGAACCAGATGGTTATCGGAGCCGCCGGTTTGGAGTTTGTACCCATGCGAGACGAGCTCCGCTGCAAGCGTCTTAGAATTGGCAATCACTTGTTTGGCGTAGATTTTGAAGGCCGGTTGGGCGACCTGGTGCAGAGCAGTAGCAACAGCCGCGATGGTCTGGACAATGTCGTTAGACCATTGCCAAGGAAGGGGTCGATACCTACTTGATTATGTGGACCGCCTTGACATGCGGGGAAAACAGCCTCATTGACGCGTTTTTCCAGATCCTTCGCGCTCTCGAGATCTTTTCTGAAAAAGATCAGACCTGCACGGGGACCACGGAGGGTTTTGTGCCTTAATAAAGTCAGCAGAGACGAATAAAAGAAGCACTAAAACCTCACGTTGTGGTTGTGACAACATCACAATATTCGAATGGACTCCTGAGTTCTTGAGCGGCGATGAGACCACTGGTATGTGCCATGTCGCAGAGTAACCAAGCTCCTTCCTTGTCCGCAATCTTCCTTAGCTCTGCATAATCCCAATCACGAGGGTAGGCTGATGCACCACAGATGATAAGACGTGGTTTGAAGATCTTTGCTTGAGCTGCCAGACCAGCATAGTCGATGAGGTTGGTGTCTGGAGTGATCGAGTACGGGAAGGATTGGAAGTAGATTGAGGATGCGGTCATCTTCTTTTTTGCGGTCTGGTTAAATGTTAGCAGAGTAATGAAAAGTAAGGAGCATACACACATAGTAACCGTGTGTGAGGTGACCACCATCTGGCAGACCAAGACCCATGATACGATCCTGAGGCTGAATCAAGGCCGTCAAGGCTGCAAAACTGTATCCGTTAGCCACCCTGAATTACCTATCGCATAGAACATACTTGGCAGTCTATGAGGGATTAGCGGATATAACAGAGAGCATCTCAACTTACGCTTCCAGAGTAAGGCTGTACATTGACACCCCACTTTGAAGCGTCGAGGCCAAAGGCAACCAATGCACGTTTGCGACAAAGCACCTCGAGCTCGTCGATGTACTCGTTGCCACCGTAATAACGAGCACCAGGAAGACCCTCGGAGTATTTGTTGGTTAGAATCGTGCCATTGGCTTGCATGACGGCCACCGATGTAAGATTCTAGCCAGTTTGAAATTTTTCAACCAGGCAATGGGGCAGATCCTACCTCTGAGGCGATGAGCTCCAAGCCACTCAGCTGTCTCCAGGCTTCCTTATCGACGATATTCTGAACTTCTGGGTCGATCTCCGACAATGGAGCATACAGCATTCGGTTCTGCCCATTTTGTTAGTTAAATTCGTTCAAAGTTCTTTCGCCTACAAAATCTGGCGTGTCTGCTGTGGCCATCGTTCTACCAGGTAGCTTTGCAGGGAACAGGCGGGATTTTGAGGAAAAACGAGTGAAGGTGGTACGAGGCAGGAAGCGTAACATCAGGCCGAGCACGCGATGAAAATTTTGAGCTCAACCGTGACCTCCGATCGGCCGAAAGTTTTTAATTGCAAGTGGTTCAGTGCCACCGTTTATATCAGACACGCTCTTTCGTCTTTGTTTGCCAGTGTGGAACTCTGTAGATCCTGGCATTTGCTTTCTTAGCTTGTGTCACCAATCGGAACCAACGCGTTTTGATTTGTCTCTTCCTACGATGTACATATATCCGGCTCTACGACTCTATAGCCCTCTGTGATCTCCAACAGTGACTCCGCCTTCCCGACATTCCCTTTCTTTTACTCGTCAATGAGGTGCCTGAACCCGGACCCATTATATTAAGCAACACCTTGACATAGAAGGCTTGCCAGTGATCACAGCAGGCACAGCAGCTATCGTAGGGAAACATAATACCCTCCAATACCAGGTGATAGGTACTGCGCCGACCCATTAGGATACTCATGGCGTCAACGATACACTACAGCACATCATCCAATTGGCTCTACCTAGCAGACTACCCTTATGCAGCTATCGTTGCAGTCTTTCGAACCCAAACATGCGATATATTTCTCAGGAACTATTTGCCATTATCAAGCAAGATGGTGTCATATCCCATCTTCCAAGCCTGACCTACTCGGACCGCGTTTAAAATCCAGCACACTTCTATCTCCTTGTCTTGGTGTCTCCCCATGTCATCTCCAGACTTGAAGAAGAAGAGTAGTGTTAGCGTTGAGGATGAAACGCAGTTTGACTCTCTTCCTGATTTGGATCACGATGCTAAGGGGAGTGTGGATCTAAGGGTTCTTTCCTCGAACGATGATCTACTCGACGCTTCGGAACCCGAAGCATTCAAGTGGTCTAACTGGTTCTTTCGTCGGAAGCAGGTTACCATGAATGAAGATTCGATCGCTACTAGACGTTCCGTCTACGATGATCCGGACATGGCAATTCACTACTGGCCGAAGGACGATTATGAAAATATTCATCGGTTTGACCCTAAGGCAAGGTGGACTCACCGGGAGGAAAAGGTGTGTGCTTATCAGACTGAGTACCGTCTATCCTCTGAAACATTTCCGAAGGCGTTGGTTCGCAAGATCGACTGGAGGGTTATGTTATGGGCTGCAATCAGTTTCTCTGCACTCAACATCGACCGAGGAAACTTGAGCCAAGCCAATTCTGACAATTTCCTTCCTGATCTCAATTTGACAACTGACGGTATGTCCATCAATTATCTATCATTTCTTGTTCAGCTAATGACCGTCTCAGACTTCAACCTTGGGAACAGTCTCTTCCGTCTCGCATTCCTAGCCGCCGAGCTACCATCCCAGCTTGTCTCCAAACGAGTGAGTGCCTCCTCAGCTTTATACTCTACTCCTGATCACTCGTAGATGGGACCGGACCGATGGATCCCCTCCCAGATGGTCATCTGGTCCATCATTACCATGTCCCAGTTCTGGCTTACCGGAAGGACGTCGTTCCTTCTCTGTCGCGTGCTCTTGGGGTATGTACATATAATTTTTCCTTTTTTGACTGAAGCCTCTCCAGCATATCCCAAGGAGGATTTATTCCGGACCTCATTCTCTACTTGTCGTGTATGTTTCTACTCGAGCATCTCCCACAGGACGGCTTACACCTCATAGACTTTTACACGAAACATGAGTTGCCTTACCGATTGGCTTTATTCTGGATCTCTTCAAATGTTTGCAGCATCGTCGCTAGTTTTATCGCGTTCGGGGTCCTTCACATGAGAGGTGTACTCGGACGTGCAGGATGGCGGTGCGCATTCCTATCCTTATTAGTTCGTCTGGGCTGATTTTTTTGCAGTTGGCTATTCCTCATCGAGTGAGCAACTTCATGAAATCTGCAAAAGCAAAGCTCACAATACATAATAGAGGCGGAATCACTTTACTCATCGGGATTGTTACCTTCTTCATGATGCCTCCGTCACCGACTCAGACCAGGTCTTGGTTTCGACCAAATGGTTGGTTCACTGAGCAGGAAGAAACTATTGCGGTTTCAAGGATCCTTCGTGATGATCCTTCCAAGGTAGAACATTCCATCGAGTAAGAAATCTGATCGTTGAATATCGTCAGGGCGATATGCATAACCGTGAAGCGTTGACCGTGAAGCGTCTCTGGACTGCAGTTTGCGACTATGATCTGTGGCCGCTATACATAGTGTACGCGATTATTTTCTTTCGAATGGCAGTGAACTGAGAAACTGCCAGCGGGTTGATGTTCGGCATCCCAAGTGGACCTCCAGGAACATACCTCACACTATCCTTGCGTAACCTCGGCTTCAACACCTTCACCACTAACCTACTCACAATCCCGTCGTCTGTACTGGGAATGATCACCATGTTCGGTATCACACTTGTATCGGAGGTGGTGAATGAACGTTCTTTCGTGGCTATGGCGGAAGATTTGTGGACTTTGCCCTTCCTTGTTGCGATATATTGTTTACCTGCGAAGCCTAATCAGTGGATTTACTTTGTAAGTCGAGGCGACTTTGGTCTACGGATGCGTTGTCTGATTTGATTGCTAGGGATTGGCGTCGGGGTTACTTTCGTACCCGTAAGTTGGTAATAATCGAATTCGAAGGAAGGCTGATGACGAGAAAGATATACACATCCCATCCAAGTGGGTTGGTGCTCGCGAAACTCCGGGGCGGTAGCGAGTCGGACGGTCAATGCATCTCTCTATAATATGTAAGTCATCATATCATAGAAGACCTCAACTTGATTTGTCAGGTTCGTGCAATTGACTAGTGTCCTATCAGCATACATCTACCGCTCGGACGATGCGCCTCGATGTATGCCCTTTCATTCGCAATCTCTCTTCTTGACTGATATTTCTAGATCGTCGCGGAAACAAAGTCTTGATTGCTATCAATTGCTTCAATATCATCATCTTGTATCCTGGTACAAAGGCTTATTATCTTTGGCGTAATCGTCAACGGGATAAGATCTGGAATCAAATGACTGTACAGGTACGTTTCCTGAATATGTCTGGTGGTTGTGATAGCAATGTTTAGGAACGGAAACACTATCTGGTTACTACTAAGGATGTTGGGAACAGACGGCTAGACTTTAGATTTGCTCACTAGCTAGCTAGGATCATCACGATTATCACGACCTTGACAGCTATTGAACAAGTAACCCGATTAACCTAACTCCTCTAGTCGGTGTGTTGGGGCAAGCGGTCACCTATGTGCAATGTACATTGCATGGACCACACTACCATGCCCAAGTAGCGTTTTCACTTTGGTAAGAACTTTAGTCTCACGTTTTTTTTGAGGTAATAAAGTTGTTCGACACGTGCTTTCGGCTTAGTGCGTGTCATATTAGGTCATATTCTTCCGGTCAACTTGAAGCTGAGCAACTTCACATGCTTCACACACTCTCTGGACAAATTCTGCTGTCAATCAACAGAAAAAATCGTCTTCTGCAAATCTTTCTCAAAACATTCTCAAGCTTCAGCTACCTCACTCAGGCAGCCGGTCAGGCTTGTTGCAGGCTTGATTCCGAACCTTCGAAACTCCAGGTTGCGTTCCATAACATTGCTATCTGCTAGTGTGGTCATGGTCATTCTGTTATAATGATCAAAATTTCCGTCAGAAGGCCCAGGAAAATGTTTGTGCCGTGCCCTCTTGTACTACTCACCGCTGCAACAATGGACTCCGGGAAATAACACGTTGGCTCATCCTTGCATAACCTGTCGATGTCTTTTCTCTTCTGCATTCAGCTGTAGTGCGATTAAGCTGTGGTCCTGCACATGCCTTTTTATGCGACCGATAGGTCATCTTGTCACTTTGGACGGTCGTAATAAATTTCAATTCTGCTAACAACACAACATTAATAAGGTCATTCTCAGTGCGCAGTGTGGTACATGGCTGCGCACTATATGATGACACCGGGTTTGTTATAGGATCGCTTACGATAGCGGTTATTGGTCTTGAATCTTACCCTGAATTTGCCGTGGTATAGATGGTTCGAGCTTTTCAACGATAAAGGCGTGTACGAGACGCGCTTCCACGTTGTCCTTATCCTCACGTCACACTTTGAGGATGGGGAAGAGATACTGGTATGGTGATGCCCTATGCGCTTCTTACATTCTTACACTATGATAGACAACAACAACGAACAATAGTCAACAGTCTAACTTCTAGCGACTGCCGCAGCAAAGGAATCCGAGTAAGTACTACTTTTCTAAACCGAGACCAGTGTCGTGCGCAGTATCAATCGATCCATTATAAATAAACCCCGACAAGTTGGATGAATGCACACCAACCCATGTCTTTCCCACCGAACGCGAGTAACTCTGCAGGTTCAACTAGCACTGGTATCCAATTGACTCACGACGCCGAACTCCTCATTCAAAGGTACCTACCTCCCCCTTATGAAAATCAACCAGTTCCACAGCAACGGGCTGCTCTGCCCCTCCCTCTATGCATTCCCCAAATCACATCCGGTTTCATGCAACCGATCGCGCGGGGATACAACGAAATTCTGAACGACGCTCAGATCGGTATTTCGCAAGAAACATTCTTCAACTTTATCGACGGTCTCAATTTGGCCATGACAGCCAGCCCGCCCCTTCGCGTCGTCAACGTTATTGGTATGGGAGTCGGATTCGTGTATGTTCCTCTAGTATCCTTCCGAAGCCGACTGAGTCTGTATTAACTAGACCATACCACTGGGCAGTCGTTGCCGGAATCGTAATGCAAGTCTCTGCCCAAACCGCCATGCACGTTCTGTCCAAAACAATCACAGATCGATACCTTCGTGCTGCAAACACGGGCTTATTTAAACCAAAAGGACTCGTCGTCCGGATTTGTACAACGCCCGCCATGATGGCGCTCATCACTTCCGAAGAAGAGCGTAGAAAAACACGAATGGAAAAGGCGAAAGCAGCGCTGAACAAAACCGGTAGAGTTGCCGGGGGTCTTCTGCTCAGGCTTCCTCTGCCTTTAACCAGTAGGATTATACGAGCCGTTGCAGGACCCGCACCGCCCATTTCAGCATCGTCGAGTGATTCGTCGCTCTCCGGGAAAGAATCTATGCAGCTGATGATAGATCGACGAATGCAGCTCATCGGAGGCCACGCATTGCCTGTGGTTTTCAACTTCCTAAAACCGGATAAACCAGAAGGCATCATGGAAGTTATGGACTCCTGGGGAGTCAAATTTGACGCGTACAGGGGAAACAAAAGAGAAAAAAAACGAGAAGCAAATCGGAGACTCCTTTCCGGCGGTGCACCACAAACCCTTCAAGAAGCTAGAACCCAGTGGAGAGATCGGCTTCAACGTGATAGAGGTCGTGGAGGACTTCTCTCGGAGATTATAGGTCCTAAAGAAACTACATTGGAGACGAGGGTTAAGAACGATGAGTTGTTGGAGCATTGGGGGCATAAAGAGTCGCTATGGGTGGTCGTTATGAATGTGGAGAACGACGAGGATATTGAAGGGATCGAGATCGCAGAGAATTGGGAGGACGAGGAGCATGTTGATGATGGGGTGTTAAGGGGGATAATCAGAGAAGAGGAGGAAGAATAGACGGTCATCTATGATTCTATCACACAACTGCCAGCACCCAATGATGTGTGCCCTCAGAGAATATGTGACGTCTCCTTCGGGAGTATAAGGTCAAATGACGGTTCGACGTTTAACTGCCGAGTTCAATGGAGCATCAATCTCGCACTAAAGAGCTGAAACCCAGACTTTGTGTGGGTCTTGGCTCGTATGTACTGTCCGAGTGGTCAGATTAACGCCACTGGCGTAGTTTCCATCAAGTTGATCACGGGCAATACCAGATAGAGTAATTGGCGGTACGCTAGCGTGAGTACTTTCTTGCACACGGAATTGCTGCTATGTAATGAGGTGCCTTTGTTTGGGTTATTGACGCTGGAAGGATCGCCTGGATCGGATGGATCACATCGTGCTACTTGCCCTTTTGGTGTTACTATGCACTGTGCAGCCTGAGCATTGACTTGGGATAGGAACACAACAAGGTTGCCCAGAAATATACTGGATCGCGAGACATCTCTGCCTCAATCATTGGCGCGGGAATGGGATTCGCGACGGGAGTTGAAGCTTTGAAGTTGCAGTCGGACTGTCGAAGTTGGGACAGTTGAAGTATCAAACGTCGAAGAGACCAACGAAGAAGAAGTCGCGATGGGCGCGACGCGTCGTATCCGATCACGACCAGGCGGACCCACCTTGAACGTTGTTGTAGGTAGTGACGTTTGAGCTGGAGTTAGATGCGGCCCGTGCGGGCGAACGCCACAGGCGCGTCCTATTACATAATATAACATTGTAAAAGCCTCCGGATGTTGCACGTGACCTTCTCTCAATGTCAACCACACCACCCAGAACACAGACGCCACAATTACAGGTGGGCCCAACGCCGCTGAGCAAAGGCTCTGGTAGTCGGCTAGATGGTCTCTCAGAGGCATATAGCGACAAAATCACATACCCAAAAGGTATATGAGGGATACCTGAAACACGACATCGCCACCGAACGAGAACTCTCTCTCGATAATTTTATGGACCTCATTCTGGACTGCTCTAATTGGTCATCTAAGCACTTAGCAGCCGCCAAGTGGACTGTGGAGGATACCAAATTCAAATCGTACAGTATCTGGCCATGAGACAAACTACTACCATCCTTGGGTAGAGCTGGCAAATCGTGTGTTGGAGAAGAACAAAAAAGATCGCACTGCTTTCTGTCGAAATGACCCTACGTTCATCGCTGGGTCTTTTGGAGAGCGAAAACCAGACGTCATCACTACTCTGAGGAAACTTATTTTCGATCTTCGGACTAGAATTTCGGCCGACGCTTGCAGCAAAAAGGGGCCCGAGAAGTTTCCTTTTCATTGGGCGGAACTAATTGCATTCGTTGAATTCAAAAAAGATGATCCAGGTAGGTTTACTCCGTTTGACGTTCTTCAAGCTGGATACTTAATTTTCGAGACTCGGCGCCATGGGCTGAGAGCGCATCTTCCCAAGCAACGAAACATTCTGCCTCCGCCTCCGGATCCCGTATGCGTCGTTCATTCGTTTATCTTATTGGTTCTGACCATGGAGACTAGGCACTGGGACATTGAAGAAACCCACCAAAGGAAACTCTAATTCTTCCAATAAACGTGCCAGGACTGTTCCATCTAAAGAGGATGTCAAGGTCCAATGTGCAAGCTATGCACTAGAGATGCTGTCGAATGGAGGCCTGCGTACCCACGTTGTTGGCCTACTTGTTTCGAAGGACGTGCTCCAACTACTCTACTTCGATCGGTCCATCTTCATCATTTCCCAGCCGTTGAATTTTATAGAAAATCCCTGTGAATTCGTTGCCCTTTTGCTTATTCTTGAGGGTTTATCCGATACGAAATGGGGCTTTGTTCACGGCTTTGATCTCCCCTTTGATGTCTCGCCCAGTTACTCATCTAAACCACGTTTACCATCGAAAGATCTCTTTTCCCAGAAATCGATGCAACTAAACAATGGACCAGTACTGCACTTTGAGAAGATCTTGGCGAGGCATCATGGCCTCATCGGTCGTGGGACCTGCGTCATCCGTGCGTCGGTCGTAAACCCTCCTGCAGACTGGAAGTCGGTTGTGGCAGTGAAAATAAGTTCACCCGCCTCGAGTCGAAGAAGTGAGACCGAAATTCTTGAGGATGCTCGTCGCAAAGCGATCGGTGAGCACACATGGGTACTTTCCCATCTACCCGAGGTTCTGTACCACAAAGACTTGGATCTCGAGGATTCGCCTCGGCGTAAGTTGTTCAAGTTTTTTGGCGATCCCGACGTGTATGAGCTACGCGCTCTGCGGCTGCTCGTGTTTGATGAATTACGTCCTATCACGGAATTGACGACGGCGGCTCTGTTGGCAAAGGCGTTTCGTGAGATTTTCAAATGTATGTGTCTCTGCAAATACTCGTTGACCATGATCGACTTACTTTCGATAGGCTATGAATGGCTCTACCAGACAGCTGGCATCCTTCATCGAGACATAAGTGTCTATAACCTCATGTACCGCCGGAAGGGAGAGGAAATAAGTGGCGTACTCAACGACTTCGATCTCGCCACAATGAAAGGTGACCCATCCCCATCGTCGAAACAGCGTACTGGCACGAAACCGTACATGGCAATCCAGCTTCTCAGAGAAAAGGGGGGTCAAGTAGTCCATCGTTATCGCCATGATCTCGAATCACTATTCTACGTCATTCTCATCCTTACGTCTTCCTTTGAAGATGGGAAAGAGGTTTCAGATCCGCCGTTGCAGGAATGGTTTTCCCTCGAATCTACAGCACTAGCAAAGTACAAGTCAGATCTCATCACACACCTTGACCTCCCTACCTTGAGACCACCTTACGCCGGCTTTATCAGGTGGCTGGAACCCTTGGCCATTGCATTTCAAGATGGTATAATCTGGGCGTCGCGAAACACGCCCAACTCGGAGACGCTCGGTGATCATGTCACCTTTGCGAAGTTCGGCAATATATTTGATATCGATGTTGCCAGCGGTCAAGTTGCGACTACAGTCAACTCTGTAATAACCCATAGCTGTGTAAACCCATACTCTGTCATAACCAATAGCTTCCTCCATCTCCCAACTTGCTATATCACCCTATAATACCTCTGTTCTAACCCATACTCTGCCGTAACCCATAGCTGGGACCCTCCACTGAGGGGTATGGGTTATTACAGAGTTGACTGTATGTAATTGTCTTGAAGAGATTAATATTAATGAACGATGTTACGATCTGAGATTTCCGGATGGACGAATCATGTCGTGCTACAATGTCAGGACACTGCCAGAGTTCATTCTACCGTTTCATCTGCGCGTTTCAATCGATAACTCCTTAAACACGCCCCGTCCAGGAAGCTCGTGGATCCAACCCTTGTCCCTCGACTCTCAGAGGGCCTCAGACGCAATTCAGACGTGGTATCCAGAAGATGCAGCAAGATGGAACCCTGCCTGACGAGGGTGTCTTTAGCTCCTCGATGAAAGTAGCAGCGACGAGCTCTTCAGCGCCGACGAGCTCTTCAACGAAGAGTCTGTGAAACCATTCTCGAATCTTCTTACCGCGGTGGAACGGATCGGTGCCAAAATCTAACAAAGCAATTGTCGTAACTGGCTCCCAGCCGCAGGAACAATGGGGTCAGCAGGGTGACCGGAATCAATTTGACAAGTTGAATGCACTGAGTGTCGCGCTTGAATACAAGTCGTTCACAGTTGCCATGGATAAAGCACTTCCCTGGAGAGGTTGCTGGTATCTGAACCATCTCAAGCCGCAAATCAACGAACGAGCTATTGGCATGAAAGCCACACAAGCTTGCGTTGCACATGGCCTCTTCCTCACTCGACTCATTTATGGGAAACATCCCTACTCGTTTCAGTGCAGTAATTGGAGGTAATATTGTTTCTGTTGCGGAGCTATGTGTGTTCATTGTTGGTTCATTGGTTACTCCTATGAAAAACACTCACTCTCACCAGTCCCATATTAAGAGCGCTTTGGAGGCACGACGCTTCTTGCTTCCAATTTTTCAGAATTGCAGGCACTCTGCCCTCCACATCACACGTCCCAATTTTGTCCCAATTTCGTGATTGTGGATTAGTCTGTTTATAAGAGACTAACTCTGCCCCACTTCAATCCAGTACAGCACATCGACCCGCCACAAGCATCTGAGATTCCTGGACCATGTCTCTTGCTTGCCCTACTTGTTGCTATGTTCTGTGCGCTACTAGATGGGTTCGAGATAGCGGGGCCATCAGAAGAGGTCTTATTTCAGAAAATATAGGTTGCTGAATCGAAAAGTTACGAAATTTCTGCCTGATACAGCAGAAGCACCGTACCCGACAGTATCAATGTAATTGATGCGGATGTAGGTCGAAGTCAAGGTGACACGGACAGTGAATATGTCCCAAGTAATAGCTCGCAAAACAGCAGCTTTTCTTACAATGATCAGGTCAGTATCAATGGCTTGATTACTTGCATATCATTATGACAGTTATCCCTTGCATTTTATCATCCCACACTTTCCCCCGTTTCTGAAACCCTGTATAGAGTTCACCCGCCCGCTCTTGCTTTTTTTAACAACACAAACTTGTCTACCGCCAACAGCGCTTTGAATCGATGTGAAACCGCTATACGTGCTCCTATCATTCTTTCTAACCTAGTTGGAAGTGGAACGGATGGTTGTGTTTGGCAGAGAACATCGTCAGACGTTGCCCACACGTCAAATCGTTCAGGACGAGAGAAGCAGCACTCAAGGAAGCGGAGTGTTATGAGAATGCACCCTCAACATTGTCCGACTTAATTCCAGAGTATTTTGGGCTCTATGCTCGACGGGATCAATCCTGGTTCGTTCTTGTGATGAAAGACGTTGGCAAGTCATTGGACAAGATAGGCTGGAACTGGCGTGACGTGAAGACAAAGCTTGAATCAGGCACCTGGTATGATGACTCCTGACTGAATACTGAACGGCTCACCCGATTTTACACCTCGACACAAGTGCGGTGGTGGGAAACGTTGCAGGGAACTGGTGGAGCTGTCGAGGAACTAGGGCTATGTATGTATTGGTATTGCGAAACTTGAACGTGGCACTTGATCCGAATTAGGCGGATATACAGGCAAGTACTGTTCAAATTATGGACTCGGCGGTCGGCCCTAATGATTGGGGAACTGAGGATGTGAGCCTCGATAACAACAGCAATATGATAAGCCGGAATCGGCGTAACTTGACGCGTCAATATGGGCAACCGAGCAGGTAGCTTCAACATACAACATGAACCGAACTCGCCGAGGAATCTATGAGTGGGCTCAGTGCAATATTGTAACCAGATGTGCACAATTGTACTGCGGTGACAAAGTTGGGTGACGTGGTTCGACTACTTACAAAAAGTTGGAAGTTGGTCACGTGCACACTTGCTGGTTTACCGATGCTTGCACAAGATTTCTGAAAGTCCGCTTCGAATGCCAGCCAAATCCAAGGAAGGAAGGAAAAAGTACACTGACACAAGTTTCATACAATGAGATGCTTTTCATAGTTCGGTATATAAATCCGCATTCTCCGCAGCAACCGTGACCACCTCAAGGCTCACGGAGTAAAGGTATCTGCTGCTTGATATCTCGTTGTGACAATGAGGAAGACTAACCTTCCACTGCCTGCCACTGCCTGCCACTGCCTGGACCCTGCGCTTCGCGGGATCGTTGCTGGATAAATATGGAAAGACTTACACGATGCAAACACAAGCCTTGAATATAAGGTTCAGTTGGCCTTTAAGCTCTACCTTCTCCTCTCACCATGTCTCAACCGAAATCTTCCACTCGCGCAGCAAAGAGTTACGCTGACCAAAGTAGTATGTTACACTCAGTGCCTGTGTGTGATATATGCAACGCCACTTTCACGTCGCAGAAAGAATACGATCAACATCTGATTAATCCGAGGCACAAGAAGATTGCTTCTGGTTTGTCTACCACTCTGGTGCGCTGTCCGATATGCGATAGATACATGGACAGTGGGTCATGTTGGTCGGACCATGTACGTGGCAGTCATCACATATCCAGGGCGAAGGCACTTGGGGTAAGCGCCACAGTTGAACCTGCTAAGCCCGCAGCCACAGTTCCGGGGTTCAAGTTTTGTGCCACATGCAATAACCATGTTCCCGTAAACCAATGGGGACATCATGCGAAGTCTAAGAGGCATATGTCCGGACTGCGGTATTCTCAATACCAACTTGTCATCGAGGAGGCAGAGAAGGACAAGAACGGAGTGTCTATCTCTGGAGATTTCGATTTCGACATTGTCGAGTCCGCCACTGCATGCAATGGTGTCAAGAGGACCGGTTCTATACGGACAAATTCTACGTCGCAAATCAAGCTTGTAGAAGTTTACCTCGTCTCATCGAAGGGGACCAATCAAACCTCTTCGTGAGTTGTTTTCATGTCTACTAGCGCCCAACTAACGCCATATCAAGCTTTGCATTGATCGTTCAAGGCCCCACTAGCAACCGTGTGCTCAAACCCAAGACGCCAATTTCGTTCACTGTCACCGCTCGACAGACTCATATTGGGAGAGCAAATGACCGAATTGACTTTATATTCGAAGACGTCAAACAAAAAGCTCGCTTCGTGATATCACGCTGCCTACGTCTTATCGTTGGCAGTAAAGGAGATCATGATCTCCTTAAACCCAAGGTACCATACACACCACGCAAGCGTACAGTGCGTCCACCGATAACAAACATTCTCGAAGGTGTACGCCCACCGGCTCTGGGGACAATTCCCTACATTACAAAGCTACCCGATTCTCCGATCCCCGCCAAAATAACCCAAATACTTTCAGATCAAGGTCTTAAAATACCTGAAATGGTACGCCGCCTTCAGCAAACTCACCTACCCCAAATGTTTGACTCGGTAACGTATGGGCGCTACTTCAAGTGTCTCTTGTGGGTCGAAGAGTTCCGTATGGGGTGGGTTCTTTTTCTAGACAAACGACCTTTCATTTACTCGCTACCAGGCAAGACTTGGAACACTACGATATCGAGACGGCTAAATTCGTTCCTCGTTTACCACTCTATTTGTTTGTCTTGCTTTCTGTTTGTAAAGATATTATTAACGGTCTTTAGTTTGGACGTTCCCGGGTTAGCTGAAAAGCGTCCGAGTGTTCTCGTTGGTGAGTTTATCCAATGCCTGATGTATGTCCAGGCTTATGATACAATAGGTGACCAAATCATAGCCCAGAGATCAAACACAGCCAACAGCCATTCCTTCAAAGGGTACGTGCATGTGGTTGCCAGAGACAATGTGGGGTTACGTTTCCACGATTCTTTCCGAGGACCTGGAGTGTTCCATGTCCATTTCCAGATGAATCGAATTCCGTTGCGCAGGCAGCATTCATGTATGGATAATATCTTCAAGCAGGAAAGGGTGCTCTTTCCCCGCATCGCTCACCTGCCAGGAGGTGAATTTCGCTACCCCCGGTATAATTCCATATCAATGCATCTGAGCAATCCATTGATTGAAACGAACCCGGCGCAGAGGCAAGCCATTACATCGATTGCATATCAACAACCAGGTGCCATCCCTTTTCTTGTTTTCGGACCGTAAGTCTAGCAAGATTCCGATTCCTACTTTCTAAATCGTTTGAAGGCCTGGCACGGGCAAGACGGTCACCATTGTAGAAGCAATCTCCCAAATTCTTCATCGAAAACCTGCTGCGCGGATCTTGGCATGTGCACCGAGCAATTCTGCAGCAGACATTATTACCTTGCGTCTGTCCAAGATTCCTTTACTCAGTGCAGGCGGGCTTTTCCGTGCATATGCACCTTCGAGAACGAAGGAAGAAGTCCCGAAGGAATATGTGTTTCGAAACTCAAATGGACATTTTTCTACCCCTCCCATGGAAAAGATGCTGGCGTTCAGAGTTGTGGTCACAACTTGTATATCCGCTGCAATGATTCCAGGGATCGGTGTCCCTCGAGGGCACTTTTCACATATCTTCGTTGATGAAGCGGGTCAGGCATCTGAGCCTGAAGTTATGGTTCCGATCAAGACCATGGCGGATGCGGCGACTAACATCATCCTTTCTGGTGATCACAAACAGCTAGGTCCCATCATTCGGTCAGCCATCGCAAGAGAACTAGGGTTGGGAAAGAGTTACATGGAGAGACTCATGGAACGAGAGGTTTATGACGAGGTACACGGTTATGGTACATCGTGAGTCTTTCTTCCTACTTTGACCATCTAGTTGACGGTGTACTTCTCAGCGTCGTCAAACTTGTCAAAAATTTCCGTTCTCACAGTGCTATTCTCAAATTCCCCTCCGAACGCTTCTACAACGGAGATCTCGAGTGTTGTGGTAACCCGACCATCATCAACGCGTATCTGAAATCACGACATGTCGAAAAAGCTGACTTCCCTATCGTTTTCTATGCTGTTATCGGGAAGGACGAGCGAGAAGCGTCCAGTCCTTCATTCTTCAATATCGACGAAGTGACACAGGTCAAGGACGTTGTGGACTCCCTTCGTTCAGATAAAAAGATTCCTATTAGTGAGTCGAATTCCTTCTTGTGTGTCCTCTGATGTCAATGTATGATATAGGTGACGGCGAGATCGGCGTAATAACTCCATACCACGCGCAATGTCTCAAAATCCGTAAGAAACTCACCAAAGGGATCAAAGTTGGTTCAGTTGAGGAGTTCCAAGGCGACGTGAGCGCTGTATTGCTCTTCTTTATCAGTGCTGAGTGTTCAAACAGGAACGTAAAGTGATCATCATCTCAACTGTCCGTAGCAGCACGGACTTCATCGAGTATGATCTTCGTCATACACTGGGCTTTGTTGCGAGCCCCCGTCGATTCAACGGTGTGTATCGTAAGCTCGTCGACTACCATTTTTGACGGTTCTTTTAGTCGCCGTTACTCGGGCCAAAGCCCTTCTCGTCATCGTAGGGAATCCATTTGTGTTATCTCTCGATCCGCTCTGGCGATCTTTTTTGAATTACGTTCACAGCAATGGTGGATGGAGAGGTCCGGCTCCAAGCTGGGATACCGATGAATCAGTGAATGAGGCAGGCGGGTATGATCGTGAGTTCAGGATGGTTGCAGAGAACGACATGAGGACGATGGAGACGTTGACGATGGGTGAAATTGACGACGGGGAAGCTTATTTTGAGCAACCCTGGAATAATGAGGCTGAATGAATGTATCCGCTACACAAGAAGTTATGTAAATAATAAGAGACCATTCATGGTGTGTACATTATAGAAATAAGTAACTAGAATGGTAATACGGGCGATGAACGGATTATACTCGATATGGCTGCTTTTCCCACGGCTGCGACGCATCCCAGCCACTCAGCAATTCGAACTCTGAACAAAAGATTCGCGCAATATTCATGCTTGCCGACAATAAAATTATAAAGCTCACACGATGAACGCCCTGGCGTCACGGTCGTGGATATAAAGTTCAGAATCAGATGGCCTTGTTTTGTTTCTCACCTCGATTTCATGTCCACGTATACAACTTGTCGTTTTGCCCTTGCTGGCCAAGCCTGCACCGACACAGATTGTCGTTTTAATCACTCCGTTCACGTCTGCGATATCTGCAATACTGTCTTTGTGTCGCAGAATGCTTACGAAGGGCATCTCCATGGTCGCAAACACAAGACAAAGGCCGCGGGACGGTCTGGCGCTCTTGTGCAATGCACTCTCTGCAATAGACACGTACCAAGTTCTACTTGGAAGGCTCATCTGCAGAGCGGCCGACACCGGTCAGCAGCCGAAAGACTCGGTGTCAGTGCTGCGGTACAGCCCGAACAGCCTGCATTTGATGTTCCCGGCTTTAAATTTTGTATTACCTGCAACATTCATATTCCTGATAAGCAGTGGGCACGGCATACTCAAACTAAGGGACACCAGTCAAGACTCCGATTTTTGAATTACCAAACAGCGATCGAAGAAGCTGAAAAAGACAAGCACGAGGTATCTGTCTCTGGCGAGTTCGATTTCGGGATCGTAGAGCCTTCGAATGCACGTATTGGCATTACAGTGAATGGCACGATCCAGAACAACTCGCCGTCGTCTCAAGTCAGACTCGTTGACTTTTACTTGGCTTCCTCCAAAGGAACGCAAGCGTCATCTCCGTACGTCCTTTTCACTTTTGTTGACCATCGAACTTAGATGCATCCAGGTTCAGGGTGTCGATCCAGGGATTGCATCGTCTTCTCACCTCAAGGCTATCAATAACTTTCAGTGTCTCCGTACAGCAGGACCACATTGGAAGAGCAGATGATCGACTTGATTTCATTTTCGAAGACACTCAGCTCAAAACGCGGTTCATGATATCGCGTCGTCTGCGTGTCATCGTCGGTAGTAAAGACGATCATGAGCTTCTGAAGCCCAAAGCCCCGTATACGCCACGCAAGCGGACAACACGAATACCCGAAACCAAAGTTATTGAAGGTGTAGCACCACCTGCGCTCGCTGCTATTCCTTATATCACAAAACTACCTCAGTTTACCATTCCCGCATCAATCACGAACACTCTCAGTAACGGGTCAATTCAGGAGATAATGCGACATGTTCGACAAGTGCATTTACCTTCTGTTTTTAATGCAGACACTTACGGTCGACATTTTAAATGTCTTCTTTGGGTCGAAGAGTTTCGGATGGAGTTTGTTTTACACTTTTCCAATCGCCTTTTACTTACGGTCTTTCAGACAGGATTTAGAACGCTATGATATTGAAAACGCGCTGTTTCGTCCACATCGGACGTATTACTAGTTTGTTCTTCTTTACTTGCTTGTCAAAGGTGCTGATGCAGCATCAGCTTGGACGTCCCGGGTTTGGCAGAAAAACGTCCTAGCGTTCTTGTCGGTGAGTTGTACCTTTCATTTTTATGACCATGAACTCACGATACGTATAGGCGACCGCATTCTTGCCCAAAGACCGGAATCGACTGATAGTCACTGGTTTGAAGGTCGAGTACATGTCGTTCACAAAGAGGAAGTCGGATTACGATTCCACCGATCTTTTCCTGGACAAGGGGGATTCCGTATTCGCTTCAAGCTGAATAGATATCCTATGCGCCGCCAACACCTTGGGATGGATACGGCTTTCACGCCGGACAGGGTACTGTTCCCGCGACCTGATCACCTTCTGACGGAAGGCAATTATGGCACCGTTTCGATGGGATTCAAAAATCCATTGATTGGAACAAACCCGGCTCAAGCACAAGCCGTGACCTCGATTGTACGACAGCAACCTGGTTCTGTTCCTTTTCTTGTTTTTGGACCGTAAGTTTCTAAAGTTGTTCGCTTGGGCTCAGTGACTGATAGTTTGAAGGCCTGGTACAGGAAAGACGGTCACTGCTGTTGAAGCCATTCTCCAAATTCTTCATCGAGACTCCAACGCTCGAATCCTTGCCTGCGCGCCGAGCAACTCTGCTGCGGATCTCATTGCAATCCGTCTTGTGGCGCTAGGTTCAAAGGTACTCTTCCGAGCGTATGCTCCTTCAAGAGGAAAAGATCAAGTACCAAGCGAACTGGCGGATTATATATATCAAAACCGTGATGGACACTTCTCGATCCCGTCAATGGATAAGATGCAAGCTTTCAGAGTTGTTGTTACAACTTGTGTATCGGCAGCTATGATCTCGGGGATTGGTATCCGCCGGGGCCACTATACCCATATATTTGTTGATGAAGCCGGCCAAGCGACCGAGCCTGAAGCCATGATTGCTATCAAGACCATGGCAGATGAAAACACCAACATAGTGCTTTCTGGTGATCCCAAGCAGTTGGGCCCCATTATTCGGTCCTCTATTGCACGGGAATTTGGATTGGAGAAGAGTTACATGGAACGACTGATGGATAGGGAAATCTACGATGAAGTAAAGGGTCACGGTACTTGGTGAGTGTCTTATCCTACTTTGGACATCTAGTTGATGGTATGTCTAGCGTTGTGAAACTCGTTAAAAACTTCCGCTCCCATAGCGCCATCCTCAAATTCTCTTCTGAACGCTTCTATAAAGGAGATCTCCAATGTTGTGGGGATCGCAGTGTTATCGACACCTATATCAAATCATCTCATGTAGGGAAGCCGAACTTTCCTATTGTCTTCTATGCAGTTGTTGGCAAGGACGACAGGGAAGCGTCGAGCCCCTCATTCTTCAACATTGACGAGGTGACCCAAGTGAAGAATGTCATCGACGATTTACGTTCTGACCGCAAGATCCGCATTAGTAAGTTTCGTTTTTCATCTTGTGCTATGGTAATGACTGGCCGTGTAGGTGACAATGATATCGGCGTCATCGCTCCCTACCATGCTCAATGTCAAAAGATTCGAATTCGGCTGAAGAACTTTGCTGACGGAGTAAAAGTCGGCTCAGTTGAAGAGTTTCAAGGACAAGTTGGTGCCACATCATACTCTTACTGACTATTAATTGTTGAAATAGGAGCGCAAAGTCATCATCATATCTACGGTCCGCAGCAGTACGGAATTCGTCGAGTACGATCTTCGGCATACCCTTGGGTTTGTTGCTAGCCCGAGGCGATTCAATGGTACGTATGTGAAGTGCATGCAGTGTCGAGTTTGACGGTTCGTTTAGTTGCCGTAACTCGAGCTAAAGCACTGCTCGTTATTGTTGGCAATCCATCAGTGTTGTCTCTCGATCCACTTTGGAGATCTTTTTTGAACTACATTTATAACAATGGAGGTTGGAAAGGTGCGTCTCCGTCTTGGGATACGGAGATACCTGTCGACGAAGCGGGGGGATATGATCGCCAGGTCCGCGAGGCTGCTGAGAACGATATGAATGAACTGACGAGGATTATGGAAACGTTGACGACGGCGAATGTTGAGGAGGGTGAGGCCAATATTGACCGTCCTTGGAACGGTGACATAGAGTAACTTGGTATATATTCTGCAGATGTCGTAGTTTTTCTTGAGCGCCAAAAAAATTGTCAGTTCTCATGTCGGAAAAATCCGAACGGCCTTATAAGACCGATGGCATTATGCGGCATCCCTTACTCACATAAGACCTCATAATGCTTTGTAAGGTTCCTAAAGAACCCTCATACATGTAGTAGTCAAGTGAGCTTTAATAAACAGATACATATGGTGCAATGGTAGTGCGTCAGTAAATTACCTAATGCTTGTTGGCACATCTTGGGTTTGACTCTCACTTCTGTGGACAAACCCCCCCAGGGGTTATTGAATATATTTTAATTTCTATTAGAGTCTGTCTTGTAAGAAGGCCCTTCTATTATAAGAGCACTGTTGTATCAACTTGTATGATAAGACAACTTGTCTGCCATAAGGTCTTATAAAGCGGCCTGGGCCTTATGGCCTTATAAGGCATCATGAGTGCTTATATTGCACTTGGGGAAATTTCCGACACACGGTTACTGAGGACCCCTGATTATCCCCCAAAAGGTCGTTCGCTCGCCGAGGGCATCTTGTCCGGACCGAAATGACCCAAATTTTTGCAATTCTGTCCGGACTCCGAACGACCAGGTCCAAATTTGCGAGCGGCGTCCGGACTTTGCGAACGAGGTTCAAAAAGCTGGGAAACTGTTTATTTTCAAGTATAATGGTCCTAGACAGTCCTAGACATGCTCAACAGTTGTAAAACAGCTTAAAAGTTTGTATTACGGTCCAATACAACCAGAATAGTACTTAGCCTTCATTCTCGTCCAAATCACCATTCCCCGACTTTTCTTTGAAGGTTTTAATGGCGTTGGTAATCTGAGTGATAGAAATATGTTCCATCCATGATTTGAACACATTGCTATCACTCAAGGAAATAGAGAATCTGACAGTGCCAGTGGAAAGTTGAGTCGGAGGAGAACTGAGCATAGTGAGAAAGCAAAATGAAGGCAAGAAGACAAAGTCATTTGTCTGAAGTAGAGCCATACGATCCGTCAGGGATTGAAACTCAAGCTCTTGAGTACCTCCAATGACCGGTTCAAAGACCTGTAACACAAGGTACGATATGGCCGCAATGTTCCACTGCTCGGTGACGGATGAATACTTCCCATTCTTTCCACCTGACTTAGAGTATAATGCATTCACTGTGTCCAGAGAGACCAGTTAGTACCCTCAAATAAATCTAAGACGTGACTCACCTTTTCCGACCCTAATGGTCCCCGGACTTTTCTTATCAGCACCCTCTATGAATATAAAGCCATAGGTTCCCAAGGTTATTGGTCGAAGTTTTGAGACACGAGCCTGTGCCAGAAGAGTCTGATTGGGAACTTGGAGCTTGTCTCGAGTCTTCACCAAGTTTCTCCGTCCCAGGAAGATGTTCTCCCGTTTCTTCAGCGCCTTTGAATCATGTGCTATCAGAACCGAACCAATAGTCTCATTATCTGGATAGGCCGTAGCCTACGGCCAACAGGGAATATAACCTCTAAGCTACAAGAAGTCTGTCCGGACTTCACGAATGAGGTATTTGTAGCTTCAAAACTTGTCCGGACAAAACGAGAGACCACATTGTGCTTTAGGCCCAATCTTGTCCGAAAACCGAACGACATTTTTCCAAAATCCGCCAATCTTGTCCGGATTTGCGAACGGCTGTTGGGTGAATAATCAGGGGTCCTTAGACTGGCCGCGGTCCGGTTCAGGACC
>QLOY01004265.1:0-23037 GCA_003313965.1 Megacollybia marginata
TGACAGACGAAAGGCGTGGAGTGATCACAAATGGCGAAGCGTAAAGCAATACGGGAGGGAGATAGAGGAAAGCGACGCAGAGGTGTCAGGTCGGGAAGAAGGAAAGGCAAACAGAAGTCAACAACAAGAGCCGAAACCAACAGTAGAAGAGAGTGTGGGAACCGGTGAACCGTGGGACCAAATGACCTGAAAAGCAGCCGTGGCAATTTCGCTCCTTTAAAGGCAAAAAAATACGCTCAGCCGTCTACAATAGAAAGTTTAAATCGTGCACCTTATAAAACCGAGTTTTTACTACGTAAAAGACTCGGAATGGTCACATATGCTGGAGAGTCTTTCCCTGTTGACACGGTGGAGCGCTTATTCAAGATCATGGAAGATTTGGGGCCAGCAGACTTGGACATTGAAGTGGTAGGTTTAATGCTATCAAAAGAGTACTAACACGGCCATAGAATCTGGAATGGAAATTGGTCAACGAGATGAAACTCCATGCAGACCTGGAGAATGTCAAAAGCCTGGATGATCCAGAGGACGAGAAAGACTCTGACTACGGAGTCAACATTGGCAACGGACAATGCCAGGGCCAAAATTGATATGTTGTTCCGTACCGCGCAATGATTACTGTGTTTATGTAATTCTATGCCAAATAGAAGCAATAAATCAGTTGATACTCATCCTTTATACCATTCAGCACTACGACTCCGAATTACATATCAAGAAATGTAAAAACAATACAAATACAATACAAATCGCCTGGTATCCTGAGCGGACACCGTAAACTTATGATGAGTACGAGATGCCAGTGGTGACTACGTAGCGGATGAACATCCTCTGTATGTCGAAATCAATCGCAACACCTCAAATTCTTCTTAAAACACCTAGACTCGGAGTAATGTGGAATAATCACCTTTACAACTTACATACTGTCTCCTGTCAATTCCCAGTTAGAAAGCGGCCAGTCCACAGGTCGCAACGAGCCAGGTGCGCTCGTTTCACTGTATGGCCGGTGCCACATATAGCTTTTCGACGACTTCTGCATGACAGTAATTTGGAATGGCGAGGTGGGTTCCAACCCGTCGAGTTTCTTGTGAAGAATAGTGTCGTCTACGTCTTCAAAATCGACAAAAGCTTGGCGAAAATGAACAATGCCATTCTGATCGCGGAGTTGAAGACGCTTCGTGAGCAACTCGATCAATTTCGAAGGACGCCACTGGCAATTCGTGCCTTTGCTGATCTCGAGTATTTGAAGACGGGGACACAATATCTCCTCCAGAGACTCGGAGTCTGGATTTGGTACAAGCAATGAAAGAGCGTCGGTGTCCTGTTCTGAAGATTGCAAAACATACGGCTTGCGGGAACTGGTGAGTCTCAGTCGTTTTACGATGTAATTCCCGCAGAGATGTTTTGAGAGGCATGGAAAGTGCTTTCGTAGATGGTCAAACTCTAACCACAAGTTTTCGACGCGTAGACAATCGCTCATTGCATCCCATGGAATGCAGGAGACCGAGTCAGATGAGGAAAACTGAAAGTACTCCAGCTTTGGAAGATGTAAATGGAGGAAAAAATGCGGTGCGTGGTAAAGAGCCCGGCGTACGTCAAGCATTCTCAACACCGTAAGATTGGGAAGGGTTAGACGTCGATCCGGAATCTGCATACCACACGTGTGTGAGCGACCAGGGGCTATCAGACACGCTTCAAGTTGCGGACACTTCTCGAGAAGGAACCAAATATCTACGAGGTTTCCGCTTGCGGTGCGAAGGCAAAGTTGGGTTAAATTTGAATAGGGGATGTGTTCATAGGCTATCCATGGCGCCTGCATTTCTTTCGCATGGGGGATATCCGGAAACATCAAGTTCACTTCTCTCAAAGTCGTAGCTGATAACAACCCAAGAGAAGCCCAGAGCCGTTGGACTGCGTCTGTGTTATACCAATCCCAACCTACTGAAGGCGATAGGCTCTGATGCTCGAAGGTGTGTAAAATTGGAACATCCTCTGCACGGACATGCTTCCATGATTCCAACCAACGATGAGGGCAACGGAAACGAAGGACGCGGAAACGACTCGAATACTGGATCAAATACCGGATGAGATCTACAGCATGGTTACAGTCTGTTGTTGTGGATGATGCGTCAATCAAGACCGTCAGAGGAAGTGTGCCGGATCGCCCGAGCCACTCCCGTGTCCATTTACAGGTGGCACGGGCGTCCTCAGGTCTTTGGGGATGAAATCTGACGTAGATCATCGACCACAGTGCCGGTGTCGCCATCGCAATTCTCCTCCATGAGCTACAGACCTGGGCCAGGCAGATCTGGATCGGTTTCCCCAAACGACAACGCCTAGGTTGAAGAAGCGTGTCGTGCTCTGTTTGACAGCGTACAAAAATCTCCTGCAAGACATCTCGTGGTAAACTTGAGACTGGAGCAACTACTGCCCGATAAGATTGAATCCTCTGCTCCAACTGAGCAAGCTTTGAGTACAATGCGTCGTATTCAGCGACTGCCTCAGTTAGAAGCTGAGCAACTCGGTCGTGCTGCAGAGAATTCAACTCCAAATTGTCGCGAAAGTGGGAGCACATTCTGCACTCTACGACGGCGGGGTGAAAGTGCTGAGTGGCACTGGTATGCTGAAAGCCGGAATGTACCACGTGATCAAACCTGCCGTTCGGTTCAGTGCGTATTGCGCAAATTGTAATGATCAGCTGAGATGAAACCGTGGCTGATAAATTCACCTTCTGGTCTCAGGCTAAGTATTCGGTATCGAGGCAGTTCTGGCCGTCGATCGAAGTTCGATCTGTCATCAGTCGAACTTGGCAAATGCCTAAAACAGTGCGTCTCCCATCCAACTCTCACGGAGTTCACAGGCTCCTCGGCCTTCACAACACCGATCGATGCAGGCCTCGTGTTTTGGCATAGAGGCTGTACATATGCCCCAGACCTCAGCATAGATGCTTTAGTCTCCGTTGCAATCAGGCGGCGGAAAACGTCCGTAGACAGACAGATAGGATCTTCAGTGTCTTGTTCGTTCCAGCGTGGTAGAATCCATACAAATGTTCTCCGCTTCCCTCTAGCGGAACGACAGAAGCACTTCTCCTTTCGCAGTAGCTCCAGGAAGGAGCTTTTAGCTTGAGATTAACCGGAACATACATCAGCGTGATGAATGAGAATGTTCTGCCATTTCCGAGTCGGCAGAGTGTTGAGCCTTTCTCTTCCAGTGAAATTACACTTGGCGCTCCCTCTGTCGGGCTGTGATGAACGCAGCTGTAACCAAAGCATACCCATACTACAACTTGAAGCATCGAGCGTATCACTCTCTTCAAGTTGCCGAAGGAGTCGATCTATCGGTAGGCAACGAGAGGAGTGAATGAGTGATGAGGAACTGAGGTATAGCTTAACGCGAAAGAGTTGTGGAGCAGATACTGAAGAGATAAACGGCGAATGGGTCTGTCTATTCCACTGGTAAAGGACAAGGAGCCAATAAGTGCCAGCGGGGGTCCCTGATGCGAGCTTGAACTTGACTGTCTGATGACATAGGGGTCACTGTGTTTGCAGACAGTGCCCAAACCGCGCTCAGAATACGGGGGATAGTGGAGACAAGAACAGTAGAGACGAATAGGGTCCTCAAAGGATGACACCAAAAGACAGAAGACAGAAGGAGACTTGTGATAAGACGAAGAACACCTCTAGATAAGGCTCAACGAGAGGGTCGTTTGCAGACGCAGACAGTGTCCAAACCACGCTCATAATAAGGGAGAATAGTAGAGATGAGCAAGGTCCTCAAAGTATGGAACCAAAAAGACAGAAGGAGACTTGCGATAAGACGAAGAACACGTCTAGATAAGGCTCAACGAGAGGTCACCTGTACAGAACCGAGGATTTTGATGGGGGGCAAAGCATCTCGTAGTGAGTTACGTGGATAAAGGTGTGGAGAAGGCTAGCTGGACAGTGGACAAGCTGGTCGTAGACCGATACCAGCAACTTGAGGGCGGGTCAGGTGCTTGAGAGTCAATTTGCCGGAGCCAGAAGCAGGGCATAAAGATACACTTCGACTCTGTAAGATAGCCTATGATTTGGTTGCACAGTGGTATCCCAGAGCCTTGAAGAGCTTTACATTGACGGCGGTGGTTCCGGTTGAGTTTTGTTGAGTTTGCAGTGTGACGTCACGCTGAATCACGCGGTTGACCCCTAACTTTCGCCAAACACGATCTTCATGGTGATTTCGAAAGGTCGAGACCAGGGATCAAAACGTGTTTTTATCATGATATGTGATTCAGAAGGAGCTCAACTACCAGCGTTTTGATCTTCTCTTCTGCCTCAATTGTAAGTTGCTGATTGAGTTAAGTCAAAGAGACGTTTATAAGTATATTGTTCGATGGCCGGAGCCTATTGAATTTGTCCCAAGGTGGAAATCAACACGATCTGTATGATAATTTCGAAAAGTCGAGACCAGGGATCAAAACGTGTTTCTGATCATGACATGATGTGATTTAGAAGGGGCTCAAATACCCACGTTTTGATCTTCTTTTCCGCCTCAATTGTGATATAGGTTGCTGATTGAGTGAAAGAGACGTTTATTGTTCGATAGCCGGAGCCTATTAAATTTGCCCGAGGTGGAGACGATCATCTGAACCGAGATGACCGAGGAATTCATGATCAAAGCGAGCCTAGAACTCGAGTTGAAGTATACCTATCTACCGGTAGTCTCGCGTGCTTAGACTACACAATACACCATCACGATCGCGACAAATGACGTGCGATGTGATCGTAAGGCTGTCTGCGAGATCATGATCTTACCTGGACTCCTTCGCAGACGTAGGACAAGCTGTAGACGATACAAATCAACAATTGATTCATGAGAACACAGATTTTAACGAGCGACTTGATCCAAAAAAAAATAGGTAGCCCATCGGCTCCTACGAATAAAGAAGTAAACGACTGCATTGAAAGAGGTGTTAGCACTAACCAGAGACAACAAACTACACACCTCTATTCCCATAAATCAATACAATACCCAATAATCAATCCAAGTCTACACATCTGTCGGCGGAGTCTAAGAAGGACATAAACTCAAATCCCAACTTGGTTATGTACGAAATCTCCCACCTTATACGTCTCCAAAGGAATCGTCCCAGAATCAAAATCCAAATCATCCTGATCCCTACTTGTCTCATGCAAAACCTGAATTCTAACAGCCCCACCAGAAGGGTTAGCATGAGAAATTTTAGAATTATTGTAGTTATTGCTGGCAGCATCTCGCAAGGATTGAATTCCAGTGGGCATACCCCCGGATGTTGATGATAATGCTTTTCCGGTTCCTGTGCGGGCATTGTTGAACCGACGGTTGTTGAGGACTGCGATGAGGCAGTTGGTGTAGAGTTTTCCTATCATGGCTGTTGGTGGTACGACTAGTGTGGAGTGTTGGGGTACGCCGAGGAAGAGGATTATACTGATTACTGCGACACTGGCTAGAGGTGGTGTGAACGATGTGTATAGAAATGGTGGGTGGACGTACCAGTGAGAGCGTTGGTTTCAACTGTCAATCGGACGATTCTACTTAGCATCCGTTGAGAGGCTGGTAGTTCACTACGACGAGAACGCATGAGCTAGATATTCAAATTAGGAAATGAGCTCGGAAAAGAAGTAGAGGGTGCTTACTGTCCAAGTAAGGGTGATCGTGATCAGGATATCAGCGACAGCGCTCCCAACGAGCCAGATCTGAGATGATAAACAAGAGGTTTGAGGAGTATGGATAGAGATAGTACATACAGTCTGCTCAACGACTTCTGTACTTATGAGTGATAAATGTCCAAGCTTGTGTGCCTACGAATCATCGGTCAGTTATAGACGTAGTAAGTTAAGGTGATCAGGAACTCACTTTGACAGCTGTCACTATTCCAGCAACACACTGTGTTATAGAGATCTAAATACATGCGATGGGATAAAAATTTCAATCTTAGTCATCAAGACCTGCTTACCGCAACAATGACCAAGGGAATCAAATAACTCCTCCCTCTGATAATATGGATCCTCCAACAATAAAACGATTGCACGATAAGTGAGATGACAGAGTCCAAGAGCGGTACATCCCAGGAATTGAGAAAGGTCTCATCCAATTGATTCATATTCCCGAATCCAAAAGCAAACCAATGAAAAGCGTCTGCTGAGATGAGACATGTTTGGAGGACGTCAAGGAAGAAGAGGCCATAGACGAGAGATTTGATAAGTTTTGTATCGTCTGGGAAGTTTACATGATAAAAGTCTAGAATATTTAAAGTCAGCGATCGAGTGGGATGTTCCGAGGGTAGACTTGCATGTTTGAACGCAGAGAACACCCATGAAACCCCAATTTAGCATTATACCAAGCAGCTATAGGTACAGATGATATTGAAGGTCAACGTTGCATGGATGATCTTACCGTAGGGCCAGTGATCAGCGCGACATCGGGAGGGATGGCGGGTAGCGTGCTATTTGCTATCGTCGCCATTTTTCGAGTTGAACTTGGTAGGTTACCCTGAAGTGAAGAGACCGAATCGAGTTGGTATTATATGCGCAGGTCAGAAGAGACGCGTTGTTTCCCAGAGAACCAGGTTCAGATTTCATCTCAGCGTTAAGTAACATAGCATGAGCAGCCAACTATCAGATCGGACAGTTGAAGAGGGCAAATGTGAGTAAACTTCAAGTGCACATGGGATTTGGTGAGAATGAATGGCCGTTCTAGGGTACGGGTTCTCCCGCCTTGACATGTGGCGAGTCTCGCGAGCAGAAGTAATTTGTAGCGGCGGTGGCAAGGTGACGCTCTAGACTTTGGCATTCAGGCTAGTATTGACTAAGTACCCCACCTAGGCGCGAGACGTGTGTTACGTTGAGACGACGTGTGTTACGTTGACTCCAGACGTTTTTTTGCGTGATTGATGGGCATTATGATGTAAGCAGGAACTTTGCATCCGCCGGCGTCTGGCAGCCATTCAACAATGTCACATGTGAATCTAGGTCCCCTTGCCAATTCTGGTAGTTGGGCCAATCATGTTGACAGATTCTCATCAGCAACTTCTATGTTCAAGAAGAGGCGATTGCACGGTTTTTCTCTTTCCAACCATCAACATCAATGGCGACTCAGCCAATGCCTACTCAGCCAATGCCCAAGCAAGGCGGCGTGGTATCGCGGGTCAGAACAAAACTGACGACCAAACACGGTTGGGTGGGCGATTACAATTACAGCTGGCTCTGCTTGCCATCTCTTCCATTTGGAAACAATTCGAAAACTAGACGGCCTCCGCCGTTCTATGCGTTAGACGCAGAACTACCCTTGCTCGTGGCTATTGCTACGGGTTTGCAACACGCGCTTGCTATGCTTGCTGGTGAGTACCTCGTCTCTAGTTCGAATAGCTCAAGTTATCGGATGCAGGGTTGATTACTCCACCCATCATCTTTGCGAGCACATTAAACTTGGACAGTGCTACATCTGCATACATGATCTCTGCGTCTTTGATTGGTAGCGGTAAGTCTCATTTCAAATCCTCAGTCTCGCTCAAGCTAAGCTTTACCAAGGTATCTTGAGCTTGGTTCAGATGTCTAGACTCAGACTATCCAGAGGATATTATCTCGGTACCGGCTTGATCTCAGGTTCGTAGGCTGCTCGATCCTGCAACACTCTAAACATCTCAACAGTCGTCGGAACCAGCTTTGCCACACTCTCTACCGCAAATGCCATCTTCAATGCTATGTACGCAGACGGAACATGCTCTTCCACCACAGCTCCAGACGGAACCGTAACCAGGAACCCTTGTCCAGACGCGTATGGCATGGTCTTGGGTTCGTCTCCACTTCTCAGCCCTTTCTTCTCCCCTCCTAACCGTTTACAGGAACTTCTCTCATCTGCTCCTTCCTCGAAATGGGCCTAGCCTTCGTCCCATCTCGCATTCTAAAACGCGTTTTCCCTCCAATGGTTACAGGTCGGTGCTTCTTTCGCATCTCATCAATCAATCAATCAACCAATTAATCATCAGGCACTGTTATCCTCCTGATTGGAGCTTCTTTGGTAGGTTCCTCTGGCGCGCCAAACTGGGCTGGTGGTTCCAACGACTGCTCAGACCCCAACCCAACAGGAATATTCGCACTTTGCCCCACAACCCTTGCTCCCCGTCCTCTCCCCTGGGGCTCTCCCGAATTCATCGGTTTAGGCTTTCTGAGCTTCGTCAGTATCGTCTTGACGGAAATATTCGGAAGTCCGTTTTTGAAAAACGTCAGTATCATTGTGGGACTGGTTGTGGGATGTATTGTGGCAGGTGCTGCGGGGTATATCGATGGGAGTAGTATTCAAACTGCACCCGCGATTACTTTCTTATGGTGGGTTTCTCTTCGAATTTTACTAGACCAATGCGGTTGCTTACGGGAATTGTTAATAGGGTGCATACGTTCAAGATCAGAGTATATCCACCTGCGATTTTACCAAGTAGGTATCCCGCTTTCGAAATTTCACAGTTTTTCTCACCGGTTACAGTGCTCGCCGTCTACGTCTCGACCACAATGGAAGCCATCGGCGATGTCACAGCTTCCGCTGAAGTCTCTCGGGTACCTGTCGTAGGTCCAGAATTCGATTCCAGAATTCAAGGAGGCGTTTTGGTAAACATCACTCTCTCTTCTTTTTACCCTTCCGCCTTCTAATCTCCTTCAGAGCGACGGTCTAGGAGGATTCTTCTCAGCCCTCTTCACTGTCACCCCTCTGTCAGTTTTTGCCCAGGTCCGTCTTCAATGCGATCATGATGTACGAGTTTTTGACAAATGGTTCCTGACAGAACAACGGCGTTATAGCCATCACCCGATGTGCAAACATCACAGCAGGGCGCTGGTGTTGTGTCTTCCTGCTCTTGTTTGGCATTCTTGGGAAGATTTCCGGAGTTTTTCTCGCCAGTAAGAGTAAAACAACCATTTCGAATTTCTGATGCGAAACATTTGGACTCTTCTAGTCCCCAATCCTGTTATTGGAGGTGTTACGACCTTCTTGTTCGCTTCCGTTGCGGTAAGGAAACTATGTATACAGAGTTTAGTCACTGGCATTTATCTTGAAATAGGTTTCTGGCGCCAGAGTCCTCGCGATGACATCTTATACCCGTCGAGATAGATTCGTTCTCGCTGCCGCTCTTTCTTTTGGAGTTGCGGATCTCCTCCAACCTAGGATTTTCACCCTTTTGTTTAACAGGGTGAAGAATCCCAACAACGCTTTACAAGGGTTTTTTAATTCTATCACTATTATTTTGAGCACGCCTTGTAAGTCATTTGATTGTTCATTATTGAGACTGAATGACATTTTTTTTTCGCAGTCTTGATAGCGGGTATAGTAGCCGTTGTGCTTAATCTCATTCTCCCCAAGGAAGTTGAGGATGGTGATCGTCACGGTGGTGATGCATCGTCTGATTTTGAACACCATCACGACGAGGTGTTTTTGGAAGAGCAGAAGGAGATGGATTCTGTGGGCAAGTCTAGCAAGGATACCTAGCCGCGTACGTACGTACACACGAAAACATAATGCGATAACGGTCATATGGATTTTTTGAGTGTCATGCGGTTTGAAGATTTGACGCCGCAGCGCATGGGTTCAGATCGGCGAAGATCTGAGGCCGAGTCGAGGTCATAATTACAAGTAATCGGTGAACAGAATGATGGCCCAGTCAAAGTCCAAGTCACACCCAATACAGCTTAGCCTAGGAGCATCGAACGGCAGCTTTCCTGATTCGGAGTTGTGCCGTATTTGCCTGCCGAGCGCTACGTATATAAGCAACCTGTTTCGACAGCAAATCCCCTCTTGCTATCGAATATGGCTATCGAACTCCTTCCCCTACCTGTACCTGCCCACATCGATAAATCCAAATTCCAGACTTTTGGTCGACAAGTAAAGGGTATCAATCCTGCAGAGCTTACGCCCGAAGAGTTTGAGGAGCTGAGGAAGGCATTGTACACTGTCAGTTGATATTGAGAGCTTATCGAGTAAGTATACTGACTACAAGTAATCGTCTAGCACGAGGCTCTGCTTTTCCGGGATGTACAGCTTACACCTGAACAGCAGTACGCATTGACAAAGGTAAGTAAAGAAAAGTCTACTACTTTTGATTGACAAAAACATCTCAATTGCCGAACAAGGCCTTTGATCCTCATTCTGAGAACTACGGCCACGGCAACAACAGAACCGAAGCCGACAAAAAGTCCATCCTCCATCCCGATCTCAAAACCATCCCTCGCGTTCCTCAAGTGCAGCTGATAGGAAACGGGACAGTCTACGACCACGAAGGGCTTGCTGAAGCCAAACTCAAACATCCATCACACAAGACGTTCCACAAGACAGTCGTCAGTTCTGAGGATGAAGAGAAGGGAGTGACGAGGTTTTATAGATGGCATATCGATGCGGCGTTGTATAATCTTTCGCCTCCGAGAGTGACGACTTTGTATGCGAAGAAGGTGCCTCGGGGGCCAACGCAGGTTGTTCGGTATGATGATGGGACGGGAGATGAGCTTCCTGTGCCGCTTGGAACTACGGCGTTCGTTTCGGGACAGACGATGTTTAACATTTTGCCGGCCGAGTTGAAGAGTGTGGCTGTTAGAGCAAAGGTCAAGTGTGCGTTGCGTATTCTTCTTTCTTTGCGAATGTCTTTTGATTTGTTGAGTAGATGCTCCGCATCCATACGTTTGGATGTCGCCTGCTAAAGCGAAATCGACTGGACTTGGGATCGAATCTGATAACCTTGAAATGTCTTTTGATGACTTGCCTCCATGGGAGGAGAGTAGAAGAAAGACATTTCCGGTCGTGAGTTTTACCTTCTTTGTGATTAGGAATACTACTCACTCGGTTGTTTAGATATGGAAGAATCCCGTTACGGGCAATCTCTCTTTCCAGGTTCATCCATGCGGTGTAGCAGAGCTGTTCATCGATCCTTTACCAGCCGGTTCCAATCGTGAAGGTGCATTATACCCGGACGGTGCCCATTTGACGAATCTGAGCGAGGTACGAGAGTTGCTTTATAAGATGCAAAGGCCTGCTATAGCTCCAAGTGTAAGTTTCCCTCCCTCAAGTTACTTGGAAGAAGAAAGCTGATGCATGTGCGTTGGAAGCTTGTTTATCCTCATGATTGGCACGAGAATGATATGGTTCTCTTCCACAACCGAGGGATTCTTCATACCGTCGTTGGAGCTTTCAAACCGGACGAGGTCCGCGCGTTTCATCAGTGCAATCTTGCTGCTTCGGATGATCCTACGGGTCCGACAGAGGAGGATGTGAAGAAGTGGGCTTGAATTGTCGAGGAAATTAGCATTGTGTATTTGTATCCGTTGAATGTGGACAAGCAAAGACAAACATAAACGCTTCCTCCGGAGTCCGAACCGAAACGCACAGCTTGTTGCCGCTCTTTACTCCTTGAACGTACAATGCCCTTCACCTCCAGGCGTAATGCCTTTGCATTGATTTGGACCCTTGGACCCTTTGAAACCGTTCCGTTTCACCTCTTGACCCTCGTTCCGCGATGTACCACTTTGCAAAACAGCTCGGGTATAAGGCAAACACGTAACTACATAAGGTCTTGGCTCTTGGTGAGCGCAGGTGGATTTGAAATAGCAACATATAGCAACATCATGGATGTGATCGTTCCGGCCTCTCAACCCACGATCTTCATCTTGGTCCTGTCCTGTTAAGGCTAGCATGGTTTTTTTTAAAGTTACTCTGTGCAGCAGACCACGCCAAGACCACGCAAAACCATCACCACCTAAATTGAGCGTAGAACTTTTGTTTTTTCCATCTCCCACCATGAGCCATCCTAACAAAACGTATCTGGAAGCACTCGAAGAGAGGGCAAAGCTACAGCCTGATGGACCATTGTTTTGGATACCGCATCATGTGGAACCCGAAAAGCCTGTTAGCGAATGGAGGCCCATGACGTTTGCTCAGTTTCATGCAGCGGTATCAATTGCAAAGCAATTCTATGATGCACAAAGAACCAAGTTGAACATTCCTAAAGGCTCGGTGATTGGTATCTGGTATTCACTCGTGTATCTTGCTATTGAAAAAACTTGTTAATCTCACGCCAAGGCTGTCTGGAAACCTACATACCGATCCTATTCAAGCGCTTGGTCTATCCGCAGCAGGATTCACCGTGCAGCTTTTCAGTCTGTACTATTCTCATTCACCGGTAGTATTCGAGCTGCTCGTCAATTCGGGAGCCAAAGCTCTAGTGGCTGACTCCCGTTTGCCGGGGATGCCCGACCTTTTAGGATGTCCAGTCGCAGTGGTCGACTTGGCCAAAGATGGTGGTGGCTCATCGGAAGAAATTTCTCCTGGAAGTTTAGCGCCCCAGCCATATACCGAATTGAAAGACGATATCGCATTCATATTCCATTCCTCTGGCTCTACAGCAAGAATTCCAAAACTCATTCCTCGCCGTCACTCTGATACTGTATTCTTCGGGACAGAATCTGAAATGTCTGTTAAAATAGGTAATTTTCACCATCCAGCTGCAATGTATCGTACGTTCATTTTAATTCGTTCACAATGGCGAATCTTATCTATCTTGCGGTCAGAGTTATTGACCCTTATTTTTAATGGCAGCAGCATCTTAATCCCTTCGTCATTGGCCTTTTCTGTTGATGAACTAGGGAATATGATTCGTTGGGGTCTCGCAACGTTAAGTCAACTGACTACCTTGCTAGTACCGCTTCTGCAGAGGGCTCAGAGCAACCCGAATGTGTTCTCGATTATAAAATCTCTTCGTGGCATTACATGTGGAGGTACACCTTTTCCAACCGACCTAGCGGGCTGGTGTCAGTCGGTGGGTCTCCCTATCAAGGTATGCACACAAAGTGTCCTTGTATCTGACTGATGTCTGCTAGAATGTTTATGCAAATAGCGAATGTGGTGAGTTTGATTCTTTTGCTTTTGCAGGTTTTGAGATTGGGACCACGTTAGGCGTCTTAATGGCATCAACGCCTTCCGGAAATCCAGCCTTATTAAAGCCAGTCCCAGGGTTTTCATATAACCTGCTACCTTACGAAAGAGAGGGAGACGAGGCTAAGCTAGTGGAGCTCATGCTCCTTGCTGGTTCGAGTGCCCTTCCCCACCCCAGTCTACTTGCACCCGATGGAAACTTCTATACTGGTGATCTGTTCGAACCAGTAGGAGATGGGTACTATCTTTACAGGGGTCGAAAGGATGACTGGATTATGACCGGGGTGGGACATATCTGTGATACCAAGTGAGACCCTTCCATACGCCTCTGGTCATGCCCAACTCATTCTAGATCCATTGAAGATGCTGTGAAGCAGTTGTGCCAAGATGTTGTGTTCGATTGCGTGGCGGTTGGTTCAGGCCGTCGCTCTCCAGCTCTCTTAGTCGAGCCGACCGAACATGTTGAATGGAACACCATTCCTCGAATTATCATTGATCGTCTCGCTTCGTTCAACCAGAAAAGGTTTCCTCATGAACGTTTGGATGATCCGAGACTCGTCCTTGTTGTCGATCGTGGCGCTCTACCTCGCACAGCAGTAAGTGTTAACCTTGACAGTTAATTCGTATCAACTGACATCCGATAGGCGAAGGGGAACATACGACGTCAGGGATCGGAAGAACTGTTTTTGAACGAGTTGAATGAAATGTATAATTCCTTGGAGCCAGTCAAGCCGGGGGTCTATTGAAGCGAAGTCCAAGTGAACTACGGTAGAATCTTCCCAGTGTTGAGATTCGACGCGCTGGAAGGTCCGTTCCTACGCTGGCGATGTATCATAGTAGTGAAAAGAGAGAGATTCAGAACTACGTACTATCGAATAAACAATAATCTACACCAAGTACGACTTGAAGTCCTTGATGGGTCGGTCATCGGACGCCGACAATTGTGGAGCAGAGATTCGATCTGGTTACTCTCTCGAAGGGAATGACGAAGCGACGGTCAAGCGAAAGCGTTGGCGACCGACCGATTATCGACGAAAGCTTCTTGGTGCTTTTTCAACCAATGCCGACTGTGATATCGCTGCATTCGGGTTACTGTGGAGAGTGGGAGAACAGCATAACGAAAGATTTGCGTAAGATGGGAATTTGGGAAAGGAATGGGGTCAGAGGGGAAAAGAGATTGTCAGCCACATTTCTGTGAACGGTCTCGGGGAGCTTCAGCGTGAGGATTGAGATTACGATGTCCACAAGGAAGGATGGCAGTCGGTCCCGGGATCCAGGATTGCAGTTTAATTCGTTGTGGAGGTCAACGTGGGAATCACTGGGCATCGCACGTGATTGTCCGAGTTTGTGATAAGTAATCAATCGGAGGTTACTTGCCTGTTAAATCTCATCAATAACCACCCAACCAAGGATCAATGGTGCCACTTTTTTTATCATACGATCCAGGTGGTATGAACATAGTGGTGCCATTTTCTTTATCTTGACGAGACTTTATAACTCGAGTGCTAATAGCTGCATCAACGACTTGACTTCTCCTGCCACCATCATGATGCTCTCCCATCAACAGACCGGTAAAAAAGACTCACAAGGACGCGAAACCAAGCGTATCGAAGCTTACACCAAGTTCTGGAACAAGGAAGACTTCGCCCATGAGTCTGCAGCAGACACGGCCAATCGTGTCGACCAGTACTCGGATGTTGTAAACGGTACGCCGGACCTGTGTGTTTTAAATCTCTTCCACTACTGACGTCTGCTTCCACAGGTTACTACGACGGTAAGAGTATTTTTTATCACGCGGCGCGGTGCCGGCTCATCAAAATTTCTTGCATTTTCGTAGGCGCGACCCAGTTATACGAGTGAGTCTCATGCTGTATTCCCTTCTGTTGAGGGTGATCACTGACAATTGTTTAGGTATGGATGGGGAAGGAGTTTCCATTTCTCCCGTTTCTACAAAGGTGAATCGTGTTCGGCGTCGCTCGCCCGTCACGAGCACTACTTGGCCGCTCATATGCAGCTCAAATCCGGCATGCGTGTTCTGGACGTCGGATGTGGCGTCGGAGGCCCTGCTCGTGAAATTGCACAGTTCGCGGACGTCAAGTGAGTGGTTACCAGTCTTGCTTGGATGCTTAATTTAATGTCTGTTCGTCTATGTAGCATCATCGGGTTAAACAACAATGAACACCAGGTCCGCAATGCGCGTAAATACACCAAGAAAGCTGAACTTGGTGACAAAATCTCGTACGTTACAGGCGACTTCACCAAGATGGATTTTCCAGATAACTACTTTGATGCCGTCTGTGAGTCATCAATATTGTTTCGTGCCAGGGCTAGCATCGCTGACGCCTGCTGTAGACTCTATCGAGTCTACATGTCACGCACCGACATTCGAGGCGGTAAGAATAATAATTTGTGTGTGCGAGTTCAGCTCTGATCCCGTCTGCTGTTTCAGGCCTATGGAGAGATTCTGCGTGTCCTTAAACCTGGAGGAGTTGTGAGTTTTTTTTTCTTTTCCAATCATCTTGAACTCAACCTCTATTCTTCAGTTCGGTGTTTACGAGTGGGTGATGACAGATAAATGGGACCCCTCCATTCCGACTCACAAGCAACTCGGGAAAGAGATCGAGTTCGGTAACGGCATCCCTGAAATGCGACCTGTCACCGATGCGCGCAAGGCTCTCAAGGCTGTCGGGTTCCAGATCGAGCACGAAGAGGACCTTGCAGACCGTGGTGATACGGTCCCATGGTACTATCCATTACAGGGAGACCTCTCCCAAGCTCAGACATTCTGGGACTACTTTACCGTGAGTTATACTTTTGACAGGACTTGATCCTCGTCGTTTTTTGTGTTCTCAAGTTTTCCTCTCTAATCTAGGTGTGGAGAACGAGCCGGAGCGGTCAGCTCGTCACTCATAACGGACTGAAGCTACTTGAGCTCCTCCGTATCGTTCCTTACGGTACGCACGCTGTCGGTGAATCGTTGAGGTTGGCAGCTGTCGCACTTGTGAAAGGTGGACAGACGAAGGTGAGAATTCGATCTCGTATATCCTTCAAATCCAAGCTGACATACTTACTCCCAGCTTTTCACGCCCATGTTCATGTGGGTGGCACGTAAACCCTCGGCGTAGATGGACGCTGTCCCTCGCAGAACTCAAAAGTTTGGCCACTTATGTCGAGGATATGCAGTTAGAGTAAGCCTTGTGACCCGCCCGGTTCCGTTTTCTTTTCTTTCCTTTTCGATTTTCCACTGTGCCCGCTTCCATTCATTTACTTTCTCGTTCTCAGTTCGTATACAAGATCTAATTATTGTCAGTAGTACAGTCCGTCCGTCTCCCTGTGTATCCATTTATTCAAGTTCATTCATATGCGAAATCCATTAACAGTGTTGCCATCATCGATCCTGATCAAAACCGTATAGCTCGCCCAACGTAGGCTCGTAACCAGCCTCTACTAGAGAATTTTTTTGAGATCGGGGATCGGTAGAAAGCTGGTAGAGAGGCTGGCGTCACGGTAATAACCACTCGCCAAGACCCTCACCCCTCCCGAGTTAGACAGATCGTCTGCTCCCTCTCCCTCGCCTGCTCCCTCCCTCCCTTGAATCATGGATAACCTGAAACTTGAACTTAAACGCGCGCCTACTAACTTGATACGTACTCTGTACAAATTTCGGCACATCGACTTTTGTGGCGCTGCTTCTGCTTCTCCCGAGTTACAGTAGTTCTCCCGAGACAGATCGTCTGCTCCAGGAGGGCGACGGTCAATAACTTTATTTGACCTTCACCATTTAGTTCAAAAGTCAATGACTTTGATTGACGCTCAGCGCTCAACTACTAGCATGGTTCGTCGAGCATGCCGATTCCTTGAATGCTTTGAATCCTGTGTCTGGGTTGGAGAATAATAAAGATTCTCTTAGACTCTGGAGTCCGAGTTGAAGTTTCAAGTTCAAAAGCACTTCACGTACATAAAATAGACCATGAACCCTCGGGCGACGGTACCGATGTCAACCTACGGTCTATAACTTTATCTGACCGTCACTATTTAGTTCACTTGTCAAAGTCATCGATTGTCAAAGACTTTGATTGACGCTCAACGTTCAACTAGCATGGCTCGTCGAGCATGCCGATTCCTTGAATGCTATGAATCCTGTGTCTGGGTTGAAGAATAATAAAGATTCTCTTACACTCTAGAGTCCGAGTTGAAGTTCAAAGTCACTCTGTTTGTGATATCGCATCAATGTCATGACTTCGGACTAATGTTGACAGTCAAAGACATTAAAGTTGACTGGCGTTCATTGATCATGCCAACACCAATATCAGCGATTAGCAGATAACCACACCAGTCGGACATAGAATTTGTGGGGTTGTCGAATGGCTCCAATCCTGTTTGGGACGTATCCAAAACAAAGATGTAAAGGTGAATTGGAGTCACATAAACGCTCCAGCCAACGAGAGCCCGCAGTCTTTGAATTTCTTTTTGCATAACATAAACATTTGTTAGCTTCATCCCGGGCTGCCATGAGTTGCAGGTCAGCGATATCAAGCCGCTTCCCGATTAAGACCCGGTGTGGCGACGTCCCGAGCATGAAACAACACAGGAATAGATCTGTGACAGTCAGCATTTTATACTCCCTTTTTTGAGTGTAATTAGAATTAGAATCGAGGACGAGTATAAAAGCATCTTCTTAACTTGATGGAAATTATCCCAAATCACCACTAGTCTTTCAATCATCATCATGTCTACTAAATTGTCACAAGTTGAATTCGCAGCTGCAACCGCTTTTGCGCCAGCTCCCATTCTCCTGGCCACATCTCACAGTAACAGTCCAGTCGTCGTTCCCAGTGGCACAAAGCAGACTTGCACCTTTCCAGTGCTGGTTGCCAATGGTAATGGACCATTCACTAGTTATCCACCTCAGTATGGTAACGACGACGAACGGTTGTTATATACCTACGCTTCATTTCGCCAAGAACCAGTCTCTTTCAATCGTCGTCACAATGATGCCTGGATACTTTGCATTCCACTTCCCATTCCTTCCGGTATCAACAATCCAACTCTTCTTGGTCTAAATTATATGATCAACTATGTGACTACCTATGACGAAGGAAATTCAACCGTTCAAATGGATACGATTCTTACCACTGAGACATTGCCAGAGGGCGTGCTTGGTGGGTGTAAAGATCTCAAAGTCTACAAGGACGAAATAGGTTATGCTCCACGTATGGTCGACCATGACTTGGCGCTTCGTCTTTCGAGCACTCTTGCAGTTAAATGTAATGGAGGAGGCGAACAGTGGAGTCACTATGTCGATAACCAACACATTGCTGCTAATACTCGCATTCTCGATGCTAAATCCCGTCTTTATGTCTTGTTGCATTTCAATGAGCACCCGACTGTGAAGACGGTTCGGAGTCTCTCTGTGGAGGTGTCTGCAACATGGCAAAAGGAAGAGGTAGAGAAGAAAGCCATAGAAGAGGCGAAGAAAAAGGCCAAGGAGGAGGCGGATAAACGTGCCAAGGAGGAGGCGGAAAGGAGAGATAGAGAAATGAAGGAACAACAGGCGAGGGATGAGGAGAGAGCGGCGAGGGAAGAGCAAAAACAGGCGAGGGAAGAAGAAAAACGTGCGAGAGAAGAGGAGAAACAGGCAAGGGAGGAGGAAAAGCGCGTGAAAGCAGAGGAGAAAGCGGCGAGGGAAGAGGAGAAACGCGCAAGGGAAGAGGAGAAACGCGCAAGGGAAGAGGAGAAGCAGGCAAGGGAAGAGGAAAAGGCAGCAAGGGAAGCAGAGAAACAGGCAAGGGAAGAGGAAAAACGCGCGCGAGAAGAGGAGACACAGGCGAGGAAAAAGGAGAAGCGTTCGGAAGAAGTGGCAAAGCTACCCGCAGCTGCTGACCATCACGTTCAGAATCGCATCAAGGAGGCAATGGCAAGTCTGCCAGCAGATAGACGATGCCAGAATGGATACGCCTGGAAGAAGACGCCGGAGGGATATCAGTGCGAAGGTGGAGGTCACAAAATTACCTTTGAGGAACTTGGTTTGTAATGGTCATGAATCCTGTCGAAATAGTCAGTAGTTTTTTTAATTCATTGTTACTGATGCCATTTGATTGCGCTGGAACACCTTGGTAGCAAAATGAGGTCGCCAATATGACTGCCGGTGGAGAAACACACTAAGCGGCGAACGGCTATGTATAGCGGAAAACCTCGTCGAGAAGTTTGTCGAAGGTGGGCAGCTGATTATTCTCGGACATTTGGTTGAAATATACCTCAAGTCTTCGACGCCATAGAAGACGCTTAAACGGTTGGGGATCCTAAGGGGAAAATATATCAAAGACTCACCGCCAAGATCTAGCACCTGTGCTTTGAAGCACAAATCCAACGTCTAGGCAGTCTGATAAAGATTACAGTGTTTCGTATCGCTTGGAATTTTATATGAGCCTTCGCTCCCCTTGGGATTGAAGAGAACCACCAAAGTGGTTTGTCGCAGGCGTGTTTTGAGCCGTTGTCCTGATGTGCCATATTTCAAGTTCGGGTTAGGAACGTTTCATCCTTTGGAAATATCACCCTTCCATGCTTGGACGCTCAGGATACAGTACAGAGTACTGTGCAGACATACGGCGTCCGTCTATGCTTCTAGAGATCAAGTAATATGCTTTATAGGATAGCACGCTAGAGGTGTTGAGTTTGATGACATAGAAAGAAGCAACTCACGAAGGCGCTCTCCCAGTAATACTCACAAGCATAACCGCGACCAAACCATCTGCAGCATTGGATTGAGGCGTAGCGACACTATCCCCATGGTTGACACCGACACTTGTGTTCTGTAATAACGCAGCTACGTAAGTGACGTTTGTTTGGTATGTATCCGCTTGTTGAGCCTGACCATGTTACGCTTGAGTTTAGAGAGAGAGTTGGGATGGTTGAGTTTGTTGGGTTTCCGACGACGTAGTCTCGGCCGAGGTTGTATCCGTTTGGGATGATGTGGTGTGCGTCTGAGAGGGGGAGTTTGTAGGAGACGGCCATGAAGATGGCACCACTAGGAAAGTATGTGTTAGAGTAGAAGAGTAGGAATTGGGAGTTTGTTACTTATTAGCAGCAGGACCATTCTGAGTCCAATAAGAAATGGTCTCCGCCTTTGATGGTCTCTGTGCGAGTACCCAAAGATGGATCAAAGTAGTTGTACCGAAGTGCTGCGGTTTTGTTTACTAGCCAAGAGTTGAGAATAGTAAATCGACGATGTGAAATGGCATACAGAGTCCCAGCCCATCGCCCAAATTGGCCATCTGTGGTGTGCCCTCGTGCTGGCCGAGACATTCGCTGGAAAAATGTGATGAGCCGCTGTCATTAGTATTACGCTGAGGAATGCCACCAAGACAACGCACAGCTAATGATTTCTCAGTCCTCCGTTGCCGTGCGAGTCAATCAACACGTCTGCCAGTGGGTCAGAATTCCCAGATATAATCATGTTCAGCGGTTCACCCGAGTTTGGCGGTGTAGAATCAGGCACATCCTATCCATAGCTGAGCGCTGAGCACTATATTTGCATTATACAGACTAGAATCCAGTCTTACAGTCAGGAAACTGCCACCGTTAGGTCTCGGGCTGTCTCGGGTCGTAAAATCGGGACGGTACACTCCTCTGCGTTGAAGAACTCGCTCTTCGGGATAAGCCAGGACTTGAACGAGCCATTAAATGGGTTGAATATGATAATAGCAGTGCTCCTATTCGTGATCATAGCAGAGCGCGTGCATGTAGGGCAAGGTAGGTGAGGGTGAAATCAAAAACAACCGGCGTCACATTTCGTTTACGTCACGGCGTCAGTTCGAATTTTGATGCGCAACTGTCAACATCTCACTCAAATTTCACTGCAGTCTAGCTTTACCTACTTCAACAAACTCGTACGCGTATCCCGCATAACTGTGCGATGCCTAGCCAAAGTGTTCGGACCATTTACTTGCATAGAGTGCATCGATGCATATGAAGCAGAAGGCATATGGTTCGCCTGCACCTGCCAATTTATGGGCTATTATCTGTATTCCGTCGCAGCATACTCAAATATTCAAGGTTATGAGGGGGTTGTCTACGAAGGGTGTTGTGGATTGCGATCGTCAGACCGCTAGCGTTGCTCGAAAGTCTCGTGCTCAGACTTGGTTCAGACGCGTTTATCTTGGTGTCTCAATAGGACTGCATTCGGTGGAAAGCCATAATTGGGTATCGGAACCCATCCTCCTCCTCCCTTTAGAGACTTCCTCCTCTTTCCGTCTATTCACTGCATTGTCTTGGGCAGTCTCATTCATGAACGAAAGCATAACACATGGTGGCTGAAGACTCTTCGATTCACATTCCATCCAATACCAGTGTCTAGCGTGTTTGCGTTGCTCGAAGAGCACACGAATCCAACCTGGGTTTAGCGATTTTTTTTCCAGGGCTTCCTGTTGCGTGAGATGCAGGGCCGGGGACAAACAGGCTACTCTCCGAACCCAACGACTTGCCAGCAACAAAAATATGTGGCAGCGGCGTGATGGAGGATCACAAACTCAAGCTAAGTACTTGTCTCAAGTTTCCGGTAGAGGTTAATCTGCTGAAGCCTGATTTTGCGCTTTCAGCAATACTTTTGGTTGGGATGGAACTGAGGGGAGTTGCGTTCTAATGAGTGTTGGTGTGTGCGGTCTATTCTCTACTTGATGCTCATTTCTACTCTGAACTCGCTGCGCTTCGTATCTAGATCTTCCACAGCATGAGAATTGACGAGAAGAACAAAAGTAGGACAACACTTGGATAAGCGCCACCGCGTCCTAGCATACGTTACTTGCTGCGGTATAGAAATAATGATCCACAGCTCAGGACGGTGATGGTCAGAAAGAGTTGCATGTAACCATGACGTCTTGCTAGGCTCTGACAATCGTTCAGATTCCTGTTCGCTAGTTGAAAGCACCGGCATTAACCATTTACAGACCCATTCCCGTCAACATATTCTTACTCGCAATAGCGGTCCCGTTGCGGCTCATGTCGCCGATGGCGACAAGTCGCAGTCAATGACGCATCGCTTTGGTCTAGCATTGCCATCGAGATTCGACTTCGACCAAATTTTCTCAACAAGTCTCTGCGGTGCGAGTTTACATTGCTAATATTAGCGTGGCCGTCGGCACTAACCACCATCTGACGAGGAGATCAGCACCGATCCATAGGCGGGACAATCAATAGAACAGGACCACAGTACCGTCCCGTTGTCACAGCACGTGTGCCGCCGGCATTAACGAATCACCTAAGTCTGTATTTTCTCTTCCAGACAATCCCGCGGCGCCCATGTTACCAACTTATTCCTTGGCATTGCATTGTCTTTCGGAGGGCATATGGCCCAAATAGTGGCGTGTTGCTGTATTTTCGCCGCCGCTGTATCTCAAGTTTCACTATTTTACATGGTATGCCAATGGGACCCAGAAAATCCATCTTTGATGCGGCAACGAAAATGCACACACGCAGTGATGGCGTCCCGGCGAATCAGCATCACGCGCGGTCGACCGTTCTTTGGCCGGATTACGCAGTGCACGCCCTTTAGACCTGTCTTCTGGGGTACTTACTCTATCCTACCAACAGGACCGCCATTTCTTGAAAGGGAACTGGCTCTAAGTGCTGTCGTCCATGATTGATTATGGTCATAGTTGTTTAATCGACTCCGTAGTGGATTACAGCATAGTCCATGATCGATGATCCACCATTCTCTAATTATGGGATGTTACACCACGGCTCTTCTGGTCAACCTCACAGAAACAGATCCAATACCAAGGCTCAAGCCTCCAACGACCGCTTTCTCCAGAATCCGCTTCTCATATTCATCTCTCGTCTCTCCGCCCTCCAACTCAACATCAAGCCTCCACTCGCGCAAAAGATTAGCAAGGAAACATATCGCTTCGACGTGTGCGAATCTTCGTCCGAGGCAGCCTATATTTACAGTGTTTGAGTCGCCGCTTCCCGCAACCACTGAAAGAACGAGTCAACTCACCTCGAGGACCCGCTCCGAAGTTCGTTACATCGAGGATGGGTACGCCGTACCAGCGAGAGGGCTGGAATCGATCAGGATTGGGGTAGATGTGGGGATCATGATCTAAGTGTTTTTTTCAGTGTTGG